>VZSF01000029.1:0-24120 GCA_013398295.1 Chionis minor | reverse complement strand
GCTGTCTTGTCAAGTGTTTCAGTTAAGAACTTTGTTTTCACTCTCTGTATAACCAGAGTCAGTGTGTGATACTATCTTTAGTCAATTATTATATAGTCATTGTGATGTTACTAGATATTATGCAAATCTTGTGTGAACTATGTGTGATGTTATGCCAGAACAGGTGACCTCTGCTATTTTCTCTTGCAATGTGTATGCAAACATTAATATAATGTTTGTAACCATAAATGCCATTTATTCATGAAATTATGTAAGCATTGCCAGTGCTGCGTTTACTGATTTTTCAAGTAATGTGTTGTGCTGTACAGCTTTTTGTAGTTTGTGGCCTGAAAGAACAAGCTGAAAGGTACAGTACAACTGGCTAACTGATATAGTCTTTATTTATGAGTAATTGTCCCTGATATTTCTTGTTGTATCAGAACTATTAGCTTCAGTACACAGATTGGCATAATGAAAGCCATGGGTCAGTGGATTACTTAGTTGAAGGACATAGCCAAATCTATCTTAACTTACTAGAAAAAATGTTTATTATAACAAGTTTATTTGTTGTAATGAGCAGTGGCGATCAGTAGAATTTATTTGAAAAATGGGATTTTTTTTTTTTTTTTAATGTAGTGGCATTCTTTTTTTTCCAAAAATTCAGACATAGAGACATTTGGAAGTTAAAGTTGTGTCTTGGGGCAAAATGGACTGGGATGTTGTCTTAACTCCTGTTTCAGATGATTCTATTTCATACTGTTCCATTTTGATAATAACTGGGTTTTGTTTAATTTATATTTTTTTCCTAAAATACAGAGTATGTTCTAGACACGAGGACTCCAATCTTGATTTGAGGATTCAAAATACGCAAGAGGTAAGGAATTTTATGTGCTTTTTCAAGTACCTAGTCATGCACACTGCTGAAAATGCATGTGCCCCTGTTTCTAAACCAGATTATTTATATTTCAAACTCTGACTTTTGTTAAATGCATATCTGTTAAAGTAAGGAAATAGTATTAGAAGTATCTTTAAGAGAATGTTAACACACTGTAATCAAATCAGTCTTCTTAATGCTTGAAATGCTTTTCTTTCCATCTTTGAATTATTCCTTTCTTCTGTTGTGTGGACCCTAAACCAGTGTACAGTGTTTGCCTCATAGGTTATGTGTGTACTTATGAAAGCCCCACCGTTGTGCTACGAGTGATTCCCTTAGTGATTCCCTCACTTTAGCATTATACTAGTTGGTTGTTTACTGACTGTTTGTCAAGCTTTACCAAATCTTTTTCAGGGGAAAGCAAGCATAACACCACCACTCATTAAATGGTTGCTTACAATTTCTTATTCACAAGTGCAAGTTGCTCTTGCCGTGTGCAAAAGTCTGTAATTGCAGAAAAGTTTTCTGTGTTGGTGTGGAAGCAGTGTAGTAAAAAATTATACTCTGTGAGTGAAATCCATGAGGTTTGGAGATGAACGTTTACCTTTTTTAGTAAAGGTTGCATTGATTTATTTCATTTGCTGAATGAAATAAGCAACTAAACTGCCCTTTTGTGTAGCAGTTTCCTAAGTCTAATTACAAAGTAGCCTTGCATACTAAATCAATTTATCAATTTATGCTTTAAGATCATGCTTTTTATACTGGGTTGCCACAAAATGATGATCAATTCACAGGTGTTTAGTTAAAATCCTTGTAAAAAAAAGTTCTTTGATCTGTGCTTATACTATTCTCAGACAAATTGTGAAGAGATGCCCAATATTTTTGTATTTTTCTTCCTGGAAAATCCATATCTACAATTTGCTTCCTAAGCCTCTTTTCCCAGTATGTTTGGATTTGATAAATTGTCATTGCCTTACCTTGAATCTGTACTTTTAAATTCTGAAGTTCATTGGTACAATCTATGTCTATTCCTGCAGTGAAATACAAAGTCTACTCTGTTTGAAATGCTGTGGTGATACCTTATTTTACCGAAAGTTTCAATCTGTTGTTGAGCAGAAGCAGATTAATTGAAAAGTGCTTTTAAATAACGTTTACCCGTGCTAATAGTAGCATTATGCTTGGTGGCACCAAAGTAAGTAGTTTATTTGCATGCAAATTTATTAATCTTGTGTTTCTAATTGTGTACTTCTATTTCTTGACTGGCTAGAATGAGGTAGAAATCCCTTTCAACATCAGGTTATGCTGTAACAATTTCAGGAAAGAGTTGTGTATATATTTATAAAATGCTTCATTCAACCTTCTGATTTCAACCACTGTCCACAAGAAAACTAGTCTAAATTTGAAGAGACTTGTGTCTGAGGTAGCAAAAATAGGGCCAGACCAGATGAAAAAGGATACTGGGTAGCAAGTGGAGCTAGTTTTATTCAGTTCACCTTCTTGTATGTCAGATTCTTTCAAGATTTGAAAGAAGGTGCCAGAAGCAGTCTGGATATTTTGATCCACATGGTATTAGGCGAATCTTGGCATTTAAAGGTTTCATTTTGAGTGTCCTCAAAATACTAGGTGTAAAAAGTACTTTATTGGTTGCAGTCATTTTTAATGCAACTTTTAGGCATAATCTTAGATGCTACCACCAGAAGTTGTTTATCAGTAATAAGTTTGCTCTAAACTGTAACAGTTACTCAAATTATGAAAGGTTATCATGCCCAGATATTAATAGCACATGGGTTGTGTGATTATGATTTTATGACTAACAACGGCTTGAATTTGGACAAAGTGTTACAGATACAGACAGAGTAATGCCTAGTTTTGGGGTGGTTTTTTGTTTTTTGGGTTTTTTTTTTTGAGAAAAAGGTATTTTACCATGACCTTTTTTCTGTTTCACTGAAATCAACAATGCAATGGTACGCAAATAAGTGTGGGACTAACTCTGAATATAAGCCAGTCTGTGATCAAGTATGTAAATGGATTGTGGTCTTCAAATGAAGTATTTTTTCTGTTTCTTTTTGGGAAGGAAAAGTACATTCTGTCCCCATGTTTCAGTTCCTCCCTCCATTGGTCCACCAAATACTTGCCTAGCGGAACTCGTGATAGACTTCCAAAGCCGCTGCTCTGTCAGGGCATTTATTCTCCAGTCACAAGCATAAGTCAACACTGCATTGAATTTCTGGAGATGATTGGAAAGTGTCATGGAAATTTGTTTTATCTTTAGAATGTAGAAATACTGAGTATAAAGATAAATGAAAATAGTCTAGATTCCTCTTCTGTAGCCTCCATTACTAGGCCTGATGTTATGGTAAGATACATTCACTGGAAGAGTGAAGACAAGTGAAAAATTATCTGCTTTTACTGCTCCCCCAGATTCCTTAGCCACTTACCGGTTCCCATGATAAGTAACCTCTTTTCAAGTTAGTCATCCATTATCACCATCTGCAGACATAGAGAATTCTAGCATGCAAATAGTAAAAAATTTTTTTCAGCTGTATATTCTCCCAGCCTTAATCCAAAGCTAAAGAAATGAACTTTTTTTTTCCCCTGGAATTACTTTTTCCAACGCTTATAGTGTATGAAGAGATGTGTACATGGTACATCCTGAGATAAAAAGTCTTTCTGATGGCCAGGATTTGCTATGTGGCAAATCACTGTGAGGTAGGGTCCTGTCTGTCCTCGTCAGCCAAACTTTTAATGATACATGTTTCTTGTAAGATATTTTATTAATTTGTGTTCTCAAGAACGGAGGGAGGGCATGTCAGTGAAGATGTCATCTATTTAAACAACTATGTTTAGTTGTCGTTTAGTTGACAATTTTAATTGTCCCTTATGGCATAGTTCAATCTCCAAAAGCAATTTTTGGTGGATTGCAGAGAGGAACCAAATTCAAGCCCATAGATGCTGATAGCAGGCTGCAGTAGTTAACATCTGGCACTGAAAGACCAGTTCTTCCCTTTTTAGTGTACATGGCACACGTCCATTTAGTGTTTGAAATTTGTTGTAGGGAACAGTGAGTGCCTATGAAAATTATTTTGCTTTTAAAAATTCCTTGGAGGGGGGGGGAAACATGAAGTATACCTGGAATGCAATGAGTATGATACATAGCAAAGGTACCATTTATTTATTTACTTATTTATTCCTTGCATGGACTATCAGACCCTGCTCAGCTGAACCTTTTCAGATAATATTTTCTTCATATACTTTTGAATAGTCTCTATCAGTGTGCGGCTGAAGAGTTTTGTTGGTAATGGTCATCTCTTTAAATGCTAATGATCAATTCTGTGATAATTCTTGAAGTTCAATGATGTTTTTAATGATGGATGCCTTTACATATAGAATGAATAAACATTGATATAAAAAGCTTTAGATCATAGATGACTTGCCACTGCTTTCTTTGTAACTTGCTGCTTTCTGATCTGCTGTGGGTTATAAAGGTTCTTCAGTGTATCATAAAATCATCAAGTCCATGTGAAATGCTGTTCCTGACTCCTGACAGCATAAAAGCCATTTAGTGGTTATTTGTCTGCTTTCATACTAGTTTTCCACATAGATGTCTCTTGGAAAAAAAAAAACCAAAAACATTGGTGTACTGATCCATTCTTCTACTGATTTTATTTTTTATGAAGTATATTGCTTTGTTTCATCTGGCTGTTAGTGCTGTCTTTGTTTATTTGAAGTTGGAAAGAACGAGCTGCTTAGCTATTGGTTTTCTGTTTCAACTTCTTTATTTTCACCAACAGTCTTTCCTTACCTATTATAAAAGCTGATATGTGTGCCTTTTTTAAGGGATTCTGAGTAGTTTTGTGTGAAGATCTAAATGCAGAGCATGTCTCCAACTCATTTATGCACTAAAACTAAGCTGTCCCAAAGGCTGTATTACCATAACTGGATAAGAAGAATGATTTAACTTTTGTACTGTTCAAAGGTTTTTTCTATATTTCTGACTCTAGAGAGAGAGACTTGAGCTTGTAATGAAATGACTATATGCACAGCCAGAAAGGGAAACTTCTGTTCAGGAGATAGTTAATTTCTCTTGCTAGCTGGAATATGTAAATCTTGTGCAAGTGCTCCAGCAGGTGCTGAGGAAATTGCATGAAGGAAAAGGGGTAATTGCTTGCTTACTTTCTCTGAGATTCGGTTAAGCTGTTGGTATTCCGTAATTTAGAGAACGTTTTCATAGCTATTCCTTATTAAAGTGTAAATCTTGCTGAACATAAGAAGGGAAATACAGACTATTTTGGAAGATCTTAGTAATGTGTGCTGTAAGAACAGCACTGACAGGCAAGTTGGTGCATCTAGCTCTCATTCCACCTGCCTTTTTTCCTGAAGCATTTCCTCTTGCTCTTCTGCTACATTGAGACTGTACTGTCGTAAAGCTGCCTTCATCAGTGGTTTGTGTGGTTTGTGCTAATACTCTATACTGTTAAAACCAGAACCTGATGTGTAAGGAATTTTTGCTGCAGGGTGGCCTTCTCCAGTAAGCAGGGGTGGACTTGCAGTAATTTCTAAAACAGCAGAAAAGAGGCAGTCAAAGCCCTTATACAAGTGAAACTGGTCTCCTGGTAAGATTATTTTCTTACCTTAATAATTTAGACCTTTCAGTTCCTGCCTACTGCTGAGAGAATTTTCTCTGTTTTAAATAAAACAGCAAAAGTCAGGTCACAGGTCACAGCAGTGATCAGGTCACAGCAGAGAATGCAGTTCATTAAGTGCTGACTCATCTCATGCTTTTGTTTTCTACAGGATACTTCTGTCGAGAGTCCCTTAACCCAGTGTCATGTTGCAGTGTTACAGCTGACAGGCAAGATAGTGATGTTGTAATGGTGTTGCTCTGCTTTTGTGGTCAGAGTTTGCAGAACTACCTGTTAATAATGACTGATGCAAAGCTTAGAAGGATTGAATGATATTCCATATGTTCTATGAGATATTCTTGAACTGTGACATTCTTAGGTTATGCACTGAAAAAAATGTGTTAACAGTTAAATATTGGAAATCTTTCCTTACTTCATTGTGGCCAGTGAAGCATAAAAAAACCCAAGGCAGCCCAAAACAAAAACCTAACCAACCAAACAAAAAAAACAGCAACAAAACGAAGTAATGTTTAATAATTGCAAGTACCTTTTCTGTGAAGTGTCATTTCTTTGTGGAAGATAATGCATATTTTTGTATCGCTGGACATTTTAATTTCTCCCCTCCCTCCTCCCCCCTTCCTACACACATGCAGAAAACTAGATCATGAGGAAATTAAAATAAATGGAATGTGAGGGCTTTAAAGGTATTTTTTTCTGCAATGTAAGTTTTCAAACACCCTCTTGAGAATGTTGTGAGCCTTCTTGAACTGGAAATTTGGAGCAGTCTTCAACAATTTGCAATGGGGTTGGGTTGGGAAAGGATGGTTGTTTCAGTTCTTAAAAGACTTCCCCCCTGCCCGATGTCCCACACCACCCCCCAAAAAAAACCCTGAAAAATATCTGTGGTCAGTTAGACAGGTACTTGAGAATGCTGCCTTCTGCACTCTGATTTGAAAATGTAGTACTTACTTTACATGAGCACACATAGCAGTTCAAGGAAACTTCAGAGAAGCCACACTCATGTCACTATAAAGGTTTCATTAAGCCTGCCAAAACTGTGAGATGCAATCTTCATGCAGTGTGACCAGTCATCAATACAGACTTCTTAAAATGAGTTCAGAACATACAGCCTACGAGAAACGTGGCTGATGAAATGTAGTTATGAATATCTTCGGTGTTTTGGTAAAAGATACTTTCAAACCTGTGTGCTGTCTGCTCCTTTTCTTGGTTAAAGTTATTGCACTTAATTGCAGAAAAGCTGTAAAGGTAAAAAACTGTTAAGATGGCTGGGTTAGAGTATCAGTAGCTTAGGGCTCCTCTGTATGTTATTGTTCTGTTTTAGTGTAGTAAAGGTGGTATGGTCAACAAGTCAAAATAAGCCAAGAGCTGAAAAAGCTAAAATTACTGTATCAAAGGAATGCTTTTTGTGCTTATTGCGTGAGTACAGTGGGTTTTCTTCCCTGTCTTTATAGTCTATTTAATTATAAATGGGGAAAGAATTTAAAAAAACCCACACAGTAAACTAGATTACATTTTTATGTTTAGTTTTCTCTTTCTTCCTGGAGAATAACTTTGCTTTTCTTCTTCCTTTTTTCAAACTATTTTTCACTTTCCTTTCTGTTACTTATTGAACATTGCCATTTCTTCCCTAATTCCTCTGAACTATTCATTCCTCTAGTACAAGTATACAAGTTTTAGTCACTGTATTATCAAGTCTTCATTTTAAGTGTTGTTTATATTGAAGCCTGTTACTCAGTTAGTTTGAATACAGTTTACACGGGTGCAACAGAGGAAAAGGAGAGTTCTGGTGCACACACTTGCTGGTGTCCAGGTTGCTGGTTTTTCCTTGCCTTTGTAGAGTTGACAAGTGCTTATTCATTACCCTTCATTCTGCAGAGAGCAAATGGCCCTGAGGGTTCTTTGCACAGCTGTGGAATGGAGGGCCTCAGGTGTCTTGACAGTTCAGCTGCTCCGTTCCAGGTTTTTCAAAAGGAAATGCATTTCAAAAGGAAATGCCTTTTGAGCCTTCAGCATAGTGGCTGGCTGTCCTCTGTCTTTCAAGGGAAATTTGTCATATGTAATAGATGATACTTGAATGAAAGACCGTGAGAAATATGTGTGCTTCAGGAGGCCTGTAGGGCTGACACTAAAGAAGGGACTGCTAGTACAGGAGCCGATTCTGCTCCCTCTCTAATACATGTTGATTTTCTCCTCATACTTTAGTACGGCTGTCACTGGTGGAAGGGGAGGGAGAAAGGAAGGTAGCAAACAAGTACTGTTGTAGTTTGGCTTCAAGTTAGGAGACATAATTTGGACAGGGAACTTCATGGTAGGATTTGAAAAGTGCCATGCTGCTGTTGTCAAAATAATTTTTTCACAATACATTTATCTCGTAAGGCATTAAAACTGAAATTGATACACAAAGTACTGTAGTTTTCTCCCTAAAAGCACATGAAAAGATAGAATTGGCTACTTCAGAAATTACTCTCTACTGTCATAAGCATACTGAACAAATGATCAGATTTCTTTTAAAAATACTTAAGTTCCTAATATTTCATTTATGCTAAAGATTCTACTTGGCAAAGAAGTGGAAGAGACAATTCATGTCTCACTGAAAACTTGGAACTTTTGGCTTTAGCCTGTTCAGAGCAGGACTAAAAAATTTCAGTAGTTTAATTGACGCAGTCCAAGGTATTTAGTGAAGAAATTAGCAAGTCCTCATTAACAGAAAAGTCAGATGGTACTGTGTTGTCTCCAAATATTAGGACTGTTGTGTTCTTGCTTGTTGAAAATAATCAAGCCTCTTTCAGGTAAAATGGTGTTGAATTTGGCCAGGTTGCCTTAACTTGTAGAGTCAGTTTTATCAATGAGAAGTAAAAGTGTACTGATGTGAGTTTTTATCACCTGTTGAGGTTTTCTGTACTTGGGAGCTTTTGGGCAAACATGTATTTGTATCTTATCTTAAGTTTGGACTGAATCATCTCTTTGAAAGGGCCGAGTATGTACTCAAGACTGGTGTGTTTGTTCAAGGAGAGGAGCAGATGTACATGGCAGACAGAGAACTGAGGAACAGAAACAGCAGGCCTATGGATCAGCATAGGCTGTTGTTTGAGTCCTTGATTAAGTTAGTGGAGCTCAAGATGCAGGTATACTAGTATTCACAACTTGTTTTAGCACCCTCAGGTTCTTCACATTACACTGAGCTGGGCGGTGTTGGAAATCTAAAGATTAATGAGGACTTGTCAAGAAAACTGGCTCTGCTCTGCAGTGCTATTTGATATTGCTCAGACTTTGTCATAAATGGTGTCAGCATAGGTGATCTGACTATCTCCCTCTGTCCTCTCCTATTGTACTGGAGGTCTTTAAAAAAAAAGGTTGCAATAGATGTTCCTATAAAACTTTGAAAATGTCACTGTGAAAACAGATTCTTTCATTTGCGTTAATGTCTAGTTAAAGTTGTTCTATGCCTTGCATAATAAAGCCGGAGTTCTCTGCTATTTATACTCATTGTACTTTGTATCCTCTAAACGTAAAGTACTTGCAGAATACTGCCTGCTGTAAAATTAACAGTGGTGTCTAAATTTTATACAATGCTTAAAACGCATACAACTTTCATTTTTTAAATTAGTTTGATTTATACTAGTGAAAATTCAAAGCTAAATGTTTCTCTTAAGTTCACAATGTCTAGCAGTGCAAACTCCCTTTATATTGAATGAAGTTAAATGTTCTTAGAGGTAATGAGTGGAGATTGCTTGGATACTTGAAAAATATGCCACAGGAGTGAAATAAAGCAGTAAATTTTTAGATGATGAATCCAGTCCTTTGCAGGTGTATTGACAAAGAATTACAAGCTATTGGAGTAAATGTCAGATGTTATAAATATTTTTCCTGCTGGCAGTGATTGACAAATGTAGTCTTATTCCAACTGCTAATGGGTTGATGTATCATTGAAATTATTTGTAGTTCTCCTTGCTAAGGAAAAGGAAGCTTTCTATAGCACATGCTATGGTATTTTTAGCAAGGAAAAATCTTGCAGTCTTCAGAAGTAACACCTACAAGCTTCTGGTGCTTTCATTCTGTTTTAACACCTGCAAGTCCGAGCTCAGATGGTCCTGATTTTATATTGCATTCTTGTGTCCCTTCCTCAGTGTTTTCACTTTAACAATTGTACTTGCTTTGAGAGAGAAAAAAAGAGGGGAAATTTTTTTCAAAACAGAACTTTCAAGACTTCAGGGTAAGAATTGAGGCAATCCAGTACTGAAAGATATGGAGGACTGAACAGTTTTTGGTGGAAAGAAAAAAGCTTTCCTGCTCTATCGATTAAAATTCTGCTATATATTTAGTTCTAAATAAACAATGTGATCTACCAGGTTGTGTGAAAATTTGCAGTCAACTGAAAGGCTAGGATTGTGTCTGGGACAAGAAAGCTGCAGTAGCAGGAGTTCAAAGGAGGCTACTTTGCTGTGTTACATTGTTCCTTCCATTTATATCTGAAAGAGCTGAAGGTTAGAACAACAGGAAAAGTGTGAGCAGGATGCGTCTTAAAGCCCTCCTGGTTTCAAGAACAGAAGAGGATTTTGCAAGGCTCCTTTTCATTTGAGTTATATGGTTCATGGGTAGCTGACAGTGTGTACATTTGAATCCAGAAAGATTACAGAATACCTACTAACATTTGCAAGGTATGGGGCAATTCTAGCAACATTTTCTCATCTTCTGTTGTAGCAGCACAGAGGTACTTATTAGACAGATCAGTGAAGTTGAAAGATTTGATCACTGAATTTTTTAGACCAAAAGCATGGATATGTAATTTTTCAGAGCCTTTCAAATCTCTAAGTTTTGTTTAGATTAATTAACCATCAGGTTCTGTAATCTGGTCTTAAATTACATCAGGATGTTAAAAAGAGAAGTGATTGCCAGTAAAATGTGCATTCAGTCTAATTGTAGCACCTTCCTACTTCTTACCTGCTGGTAGCTTCTGGCTTTTCACTACAGACTTCTATTTTGACAACTACCATTTTACTGGGCTGCCAGTGTTAAGTGGAGTCGGGTGACTGAAAACTGACTGAATTTTTAAAGGCCTTTTACCAAATACCAAATGGAATTGTGTTTGGTTCCTATAAGAAGATTCTTTATCCTCCCTTTTTTAAAAATAGGCAGTATTTGCATATAATGGGAAAATTATTGTTTCTCATAGACATCTGTAACGTCTTGAGGTAAAAGGTACAACAATAATAGTGCTCAGGTTACCACACAATTACTCAATAGGGCTATACCTTTTCCTTGTCTTTGTTAATAAGTGGTCAGTTTCTGGGACTGTAGAACCACATATAACATTTTATGTAGCTAGGTGTTTTCGTTGAAGGACTAGGATTTTTGAAAAACAGAAGTTAAAATATACCTATGTAAGGGGAGGGAGAAAAGGAAAGATCACCAAAACTTAAAGTTTTTTAGGAGTTGATGGCGCAGGTCCATAAGGCTTCTTGCTTCTCCATGGTGAACTTTTCAAGCCCTTGTTTTCTGGCACAGAGTTGTAGGGCAATCGGTGAAAATGTACACCATCGCTTGATATTTTCAGTTGCTCACCTGTTCTGCAGAGGACATAGTAGTGAAGATTACGAACTCTTTCAGTTGTGGTTAAGTCCTAAATTACTTTCTCTGAAGCGCATGGATATTAAGCATTTGGGAAAGTGATGTGGGTTCAGATAGCAGAATCTCACTGAAGGTTTGGTTTTAAAGGACTTTGTTCTTACGAGCTTCAAGGCTGCTTTTGACTAACTTTTACTTACTGAAAGTCAAGGATTTCTTTGTCTCCTCTGATCCATGTGTACTGAATTTAAACAAAGTGCCTTTTTAATGACTTGTAGATTCTGTCTCTAAATTCTGAACAAGGAGGATGTTGGAACATACTGTCCCAGTGTATGACAAATGTGCCTATAACATTTTGTCAAGACTTAATCTGGGATAGTAATCAGGTTAAGAGTAGTCTTTTCTTCAAAACTTCCTGCCGCTAGCAGTGATTTTGCTTTCTGATAATGAGCCAGATTTTATTTAGAAGGGGTTATAGTGATACTCATTAATGTAATTAAGGCATTTCTGAGGTGTTTTTACAGTATTTTTAAAGGCTTTAAGAGCTTTGACACTTTCAGACCTCTTCCCAGTTTTATCAGTAAAGCATGTTGATCAGAAATGATCTTGTACCCTCAGCACTAAACAAAGGAAATTACCAAATGGGAAGAGTAATTTGAATGTAATTAAACTCATGATTCTTTGCCAGAAATTGAAAGTTGTTTAGTAGGATCAAATCTGGCCAGTTAGACATCATTTTTATCCAGGCTGTCTTGCAGAAAATTTTAACTTCTTTTGCATAAATATTCTTCTGCGTCCTAGTATTTGTTAGTCTGGTCTTAGGACTGTGTCAAGACCCTACCATGAACAACTCATGATTTAAGCAACTAAGCATGTTTTAATTTGATCAGGTGCCTGGAATGGACCTTAAGAGTTTGAAAGAATGTGGTTTCACAGGCTGTGGAGCCAAGATAATGGCATACTTCTGGCAAAAGTGCAGTGCATCCTCTTCCCTTGAGTGTTCTCAAGGTCTCCTTCAACCTTCCTGTGAATAAGTGAATTTATCAGTCTGGCAGAAGACTATCCACAGATTCATGAGTCATTCCCAAAGTATGCCTAAGCCTTAAAACAGCACTTCCTGTATGGAAGAAGCTGTTTTAATGACACTCTATTAAGAGCTGCTTTGGACAATATAGTGATGAAATTCTAAAGTTCTGCTAATCAAGACAGCTAGATGGAACATAAAGAAAATGGCAACAATTTTTTTCTTGCCAGAAAGTTTACTGATGATGTAATCTGTAAAAGCTTTTCTAGAAAGAAGATTCATTAACTAAACTTTATTTTAATTGTATGCCTTACTAGTCTAAGTGAAAGAACCTTGTGCACATACAGGTATTATACAATAAACAAATACAATACTAAGTCCATTTGATTAAAAAAGATCCCTCAAAATAAAGATTAAAAATAATTGTATTGATATTTTGGATTGTTGAGACCATTAAACCACTTCTGATTGGATTATATGACAAATGGGACAGATTTGTTTAGGTTATCGAATATTAAATGAAACATCTGTCTTGAGACAGTATATTTCCTCATTTTCCCATCTTCGTTCTCTGCTTATGCGACAGCTGCCTAAGCTGTACCAGAATGAAATGGAAATGGCTTACATCACAATAACATGATTTCTCTATTGATAGATACATTGAATATGCTTACTTTTACTCACTGTTTGCATACTTCTGCAACTCTCAAAACCAGTGAAAGCAACTGTGTGAAAACAGTTTCTGTGGAGGGTAAGGTACTGGCTGACCTTAAATGCAAACCTGTAGAGGGAGGTTTCTACATGAGAGTCAAATGAGTTTTTAAAACTGCTGTCCCTGTTAACGATGAGTGCAAAAGTTGTGAAAGATACTTAGTTGTCCTATGATTCTTTCTCTTTAATACCTTTTTTTTTCTGACATAGTACTCAGTGTATTGGGGTATGTAAAAGAAGGCCGTAAAATTCTTGTTAGTAAAATTTCATCCTAACTTTCTCTAAATGGTCTTAATATCATTATAACAGGTGACGTTGTAGTTAAGTACCACATGTCTGATTTCAGTGATGTTGAGTACAAGCAGAGAAACCCAAACCAGTGCAAGACACCACGTTTTAAAACAGTTTTGATGTCTCCAAAACTTTTTTGTCTTGCCCTTTCCGTTCCCCTCTGCTGCTCTGCTGCTGACTTCTACTCTGCCCACTACATTACTTGCCTCGGAGTTTAAAAGGAGTGAGTGACTGGGAAGGCTGGGGTTGAAGGTGGGAGGATCCTGTTTCCCTTAGCAGCTGGTGCTGCAGGTATGATGAAACTTAAAATTTTAATGCTGTTGCAGTAGGGTCACCCCCATATGCTGTGAGTCTGCAAGTCTCCAGAGACGGTGGCGATCATTGAAGGTCATTTGCCAAAGACAACTTTCCTCCAAACATAAAGAACTGCAGTACTGGTTCTAAAGTTTGGAGTTCTGATCCTATTGGCTGCTGTCTGGTACTAATGGCGATTCAGTATCTTACATCTGAAGTTTGACTGGCTAGCTATGTGCCTCCTAGTGACTAATGTTAGAAAAGTTGATTCATTTTGTTCTGTCTTAAATGATTCAACTTCATAGTACTAAATATCCCTATATTTTTGTGGTAGTATGTTCACTGCTGTTTTAAATGTCCATTCAAGAAACCTAGTGAAGTGTAATCAGTGGGGTTTTTTCTTTCTGAAGTCTACAGGGTAGCTTTATGATGTTAATACATGAGACCAATACAATTTAGGAACCCTCACTGTAGTATGGCTGCCTTCAAGATTTCTACTTTATTTGTGGAAAAAACCAAACCACCGTATAAACAACCCCCCCAAATATCTTAATGTACTTCAAGAAAAGAATAGAAAATTATTTTTAGCCACTCTTAAAGTATTCTGAGAATTGGATTAATCTTATGTTTTGTACGTTTTTGGCTAGTTACACAAATGCATGATTTTTGTAATTCATGTTTCTTTCTCTAGGATGAGTGCCTTTCCCAATGGTCTGCTTCCTTTTCCTTTCTTTTTTTTTTTTAAACTTCTTTATATTTTATCTTTCCCCCTCCACTTTTGTAACATAATAGCAGTCTTTTGGCTTAGTTCCAATGACTTCTGAGTAGTGATTTTTAAGATAACACATCATAATACAATGAAATCTGTATTGAAATCTATAAGTTCAAGGGTGATTACTGTAACTGCATTTACAGTAGCTCTTTAAGTTAATACTCTGATTGAAAGAAAACTGAAAGTATCTATAAAAAAATTCTCATGTCATGTATTCTTGTATGTTCCTGATCATGTTTTATTTCTGATAAGAGATGCCTACCAGCTGCTGCCACTTGAAAAACCTCCCATTACTGAATTATGAGAGTGTGATCTCTTCTATAATTATACTTGCCAATGTGTTTTGGGTGGATGTAATACATATTTATCTCTTGCCTGACTCTGTAAGAAGACTTGAGGCAGTGGAAAGAGTGGAGGAGGAAGGATGTAGGGAATAACACACTGGGGTTGACAGTGTGGTGGTAGGTGGGAAGCAATCAATTAAGTAGGCCAGGTTGCCTTTAGTGTGTATATACATTTTCCTTACTTTAAAAATCTGATGTTCTCTTACTTTTTACTCTCACTGCTCCTCTTCCTGAATAGAAGCTTTAAAAATGCCAGCTCTGATTTAGTATTGATGCTTTATGCCTATTCATATAAGGTAATTTTCAATCATCATTGCTTGAAGTCAGAAAAACCTTAATCTTGCATTTCTTTGCACTGTGTTTGCTTTCACCTTCAGAGCTGAAGGCAGCTAATGCCAAAATCTGTCTACAGCTTGCTAGAAGCAAGGTGCTTAATTTCTGTGCTCTTTTTGAATCTGCATTTGTACATTTTAAATGTGCTTTCATTTCCTTATATATACTTCTGCCACGAAAAGTCTGTCATGGGCTTCTACAAGAAAGATTTGAAGAGGTTACAGGTGATCTTTACAGGAGGAGATTAATAATGGATGCACTGCAAATCAAAGAGTTGAAGGCATGACATAGTTTGTGTTTGTTGATCTGCAGTTGGCATACTGAGAAGGAAAAACACGTATTTATTGTCATCCTTCTGAGTTTGCTGTGACCTTGCTGTATTAGGGGCCCCATCTTAGAGAAACAGTAAGTCTGAAATATTGTCTGGATCATTTAGTTAACTTTGAGAATGTCTCCACCACCTCCCACTATCCTGAGGTAAGTAAACAAGCTTCGTGATTACCTACATTAGCTGACTATTAGTGTAAGACTATTACAGATATCTTGAAACACTCTTCTAAAGTCCTCCTAAACTTAACTATTAGATAGTTTATGCATGTGTTTTCTTTCCATTGTATATTTTTAGCTTAAGTAACTCTTTCTGCTTTCTCCTTGTCTTGTAAGTAGCAGTCATACTGCTCTCTCAGACCAGGATGTGATAGGTGAATGTAGGAAAGACAGGTGTTTTTCTAAGTTCATGATCTGTGTTCTCCTAATTGTGACAACTCTTCCTGGTACTTGGTCCAGTTTCATGCCATTCTTTCTTAATGTGTTCAGCTAGAATTGAACATTATTTCAGATGTTTCACCAGTGACTTACAAAATTGCATTGACAGCAGACTGTGACTATTGAAATTGACCCATGTTACATTCTGAGTTAATATATATCTGATTATGGCTACAGTAAATATTGGTAATATTTGAAACTTGCGCTTTCACATGTTTGAATGGAAGGCACTGTGTATGGGGGATTTTATATTAGTAAGTCATGGTGACTATGAATTCAGATCTATATCAATCTAATAAAACTCAACATTTACTGAAAATTAAATACAAGTCTCAATGCAGGGATGATATCCACCTTCTTTACAGTGTTCTATTATGCTAATGGATAGACAAACGTGTAGATGAGTTAGAGTAAAATACTGTGCTATAAAACTGTCTTTTCTTGTTTGCTTACTAACAAACTGGTATTTATCATATTTATTGATTTTAATGAATTGGTTTTATTAAAGGAATAACAATTAATTATTTATTTGATTTTTAAAGTGTTTCCCTCAATTTGGTGCTCAATAAGCATGTGTTGTCAGGTGAAATGTTAAAAGAACTAAATTCTATGATTTGGGTATTTGTGTATTTCTTTGGCTGCATACACTTTTTTGAAAGATTGGTTGTATGACTGTTCTTAGCTACAATTTAGCAAGCAGGTAGTAGTTGTTTGACTGTTCAGGACTCTAATATGGTCAGTTTTAATACAGACTCCCCAAGTCTAAGCAATGTAGAAAAGAAAATGTTTAAATAAAACTTTATATTAAAAATGTCTTAGTATCCAGCCCTTGTGTCTAGTAACTCTGAGCTTTTCATGATTGGATACCAAACAGGGATTGAATGGCTCAAGTTTGTGGGGGTGGTTTGGGTTTTTTTAAATATATTTAACATTTTGATAGTACTTCTATTTTGTGGTTTTTATAAGAAAGTTAATTCCTCTAAAAGCTGGGAGGAGGTGATGCTTGTTACTCATTCGTCTCTGCAAAATGGAATGATGGAAAAGAAGTTACAAAATTTGTGTGAAGAGGCATAAGACCCAGTTTTGAGTCAGAAACAGGTGTTTTATGGAAAACTATCAGATAGATCAGTCTCTCATTGTACCATAAAAGGTAAGTATGTGGGGTGAATAAAGATTAAATGGGTAGATTTAATGCTACTATGTCCTTATTATTACTTCTACTTAATCTCAAACATTTGTCAGTTTTTACTGCCAATTGATTAAAAATAGTGTCTTTTACTTTGCATTTAAATGAATGAGACCCATGTAAAGTGAATGTGTTTTGCTTTGGGGCGGACATTGCTTAAGCCACCCTAGTGCAACCGTTAGTAATGGTGTGGCTTACACCCCAATTAGGTACTCTTTAACCTGTTAGTTAAGTTTTCCCAAAAAAGACAAAATTTCATAATAGATGAAAGAAATACATGGTCATTTTCAGAGGATGTTTTCATCAAAGTGATGTTGTATTAGAGCTCTCTTCTTTGTTTTTTATTACCACATGGCTGATGTTATTATGAATCATGATCTAAATTTTCTAAAATAATATGACATTTTATTTAAAGTTAGCTGAAGATCACGTTATTCATACTTTCCTTGACTTGTCACCTAGTACTCTTTGACTTTTGATCATGAATAAGTTATTAAAAATTGGAGTAATGTCTAATAACTAGTGAATAGTAAGAGTTTCTGACTTAAAAATCTGACTAGCACAAAACCCAGCACTGAAGCAGTCTCTTGAGGAGTAATACTGAATATTGAGTTATATTTGCTATGTACAGGCAATTTTACTACAGAAGTATTCAGGCAGAGCTTATTTTGGCTGACAAGTGGTTGCAGCGAGGGAGTGAAAAAACATTTTGCTCATTTGTCTAGTTATGAATCCAAGACCAGAGGTTAAACAAACCCAAATCCGAAACAGTCCTTCCAGTTACCAGCTCACATAGTCAGTTTAAAACTGGGATCATGAGCTTGGTTTTGTGGTTTGTGGTGTTTTTTTTTTTAAATTTTCTACAGTATTCTTGTAGGGGATAGTAATAGTAGTAAATTTGTAGTAATTACAAATTTTTAGATGTCTGTCGTGAAGGGGCATTTACGTGGTGTCCACAAAGTTAGGTGGGCATTTTTGTAGTTCGTTCTTGCCAGTTCTTCAAAACGGGGCTTAAAACAAATAGACTTAGACTTGGGGACTATTTCAGCAAAAGAAAAGTGGTAGCCATCTAAAGCTTTAGGTACTGTTCTAGTTGTCCTTCTCTTTTCACTTTCCTTTTTGCTTAGCTGTGTGCCTCTGTCTTTTGTAGGCAAAGTGTTTTTGATGCCAGGAGGCAGTACCTCTGACACAAACCTCCAATAATTCAAGATACTGGGAAGAAATCAGTAACTTGCCTGCAGCTTACAATGTTGTAACTTCCAAAGAAGGCTGATTCATTAAGGAACAGTGAAATGTCTCAGCACTCCCACACCCCATCTCCTCCTCCCCCCCAAAAAACCCCAAAGTATTGGAATATGTAAAACTGAAATAGGTATTGATGTTTGCTTGCTGTAGGAAGGCATGGTGACTTTCCAATCCCTTCATGGAAGGTAAGTACATTCTGATAGTATAACTTTTATATAGGCCTTGTAATATCCTAATTTTTATCTTGATTGACCAACCTGATCTCATTCTATGACGTGACCCGCAGAATGGATGAGGGAAAGGCTGTGGATGTTGTCTAGACTTTAGCAAAACGTTTCACACCATTTCCTACAGCATTCTTTTGGAGAATGGCTTGGACAGGCGTACTCTTTGCTGGGTCAAAAACTGGCTGAATGGCTGGGCCAGAGAGTTGTGGTGAATGAAGTTAAATCCAGTTGGTGGCCAGTCACAAGAGGTGTTTCCCAGGGTGCAGTCCTGGGGCCAGTTCTGTTTAAAATCTTTATCAACGATCTGGATGAGGAGATCAAGTGTATCGTCAGTAAGGTGGCAGATGAAACCAAGTTGGGTGGGAGTGTCGATCTGCTTGAGGGTAGGATGGCCCTACAGAGGGGTCTGGACAGGCTAGATTGTTGGGCCAAGGCCAAGGGCATGAAGTTCAACAAGGCCAAGTTCTGTGTCCTGCACTTGAGTCACAACAACCCCATGCAGTCCTAGAGGCTTGGGCAAGAGTGACTGGAAAGCTGCCCATCAGAAAAGGACCTGGGGATGTTGGTGGGCAGTCAGCTGAATATGAGCCAGCAGTGTGCCCAGGTGGCCAAGAAGGCCAATAGCATCCTGTCCTGTATCAGGAATAATATGGCAAGCAGGGCTAGAGAGGTGATCATTCCTTTGTACTTGGCACTGGTGAGGCCACACCTTGAATATTGTGTTCAGTTTTGGGTCCCTCACTACAGGAGAGACATTGAGATGCTGGGGCATGTCCAGAGAAGGGCAACAAAGCTAGTGAAGCGCCCAGAGCACAAGTCATATGACTGGCTGAGGGAACTGGTGGTGTTTAGCCTGCAGAAGAGGAGGCTCAGGGGAGACCTTGTGACGCTCTGCTACTACCTGAAAGGAGGTTGTAGCAAGGTGGGTGTAGATCTCTTCTCCCAAGTAACAAGTAATAGGATGAGAGGAGACAGCCTCAAGTTGTGCCAGGGAGGTTTAGATTGGATATTAAGAAAAATTTCTTCACTGAAGGGGTTCCCAGGTATTGGAACAGCCTGCACAGGCTTGAGGGATCCCACCCTCAAGCAGGTTGACACTCCCACCTAATTTGCTGGATTAAAGTCTTTGGAGGTTCACCATATGCTTAAGTAGTAGACTATTCTGGATTTGAAAGAGGTGGGAAACAGTCTTTGGTCTAGCTTTAACTGGATTTAAAATATATATACGACGGCTTCCAGGCTTGATGGCTATTGTGGTTTTTAATTGAGATAAACTGTAAATATTAAGGGGACTTCACAAGATTCTTCAAGTAGCAGATTTTCAGTGGATCTCCTTAAGGGATCATCTGCACTATCTTAGACCTGAGTACATGAAAGTTATGCTGCTTTATCATGCATATGTGTTTCTCTTAGTTTCTGAACTGCACTGGAAGTATATGTCTAATTGTCAGCAGTTTCCTCTGGTTTGACATTTATAAGCTCCACATGCATTGCTGTGGGAGACTAAAGAGAGATAACTATTTCTAAGCACGCAGTGGAATGCCATATTTTGATAGAAGTGGTACACAGGAAATAATACTTGCTCGCACCCATCTGAGAAACTACTTCTTGGAAGAAGAACTGTTCTTGGTGAGGATCCATCCTGTGTTCTCCACCTCTGTTCAAGTATTTCCTTTTTGCAGGGCCAAAGAATAGGTTCCATCTGTTTTGTTTATAACCATAGAATGGCTGGGGGTGCCAGCAAATGGAGGGATTGGCATGAGTGGACTTAAGTGCCAGCAACAGGTCACTGTGTCCCATGTGTCCGTGGTGCCAGGAACTGGAGTGCCAGTCTGGGTACTGCAGCTGGAGTGGGACTGCAGGCCAGAGGAACCATCTGCCTGAGTGCCAGAGGCTGCAGAGACTGGAGTGAGCGAAACCAAGTGCTGGAGTAGGACCAGCAGTCAGAAGCCTGTATGTCCGTAGTGCCAGCAATTACAGTAAGTGAGTGAGTGTTAGTGAATAGCAAGCCACCGTAGACCTCATGTAGGCGAAGTGACCAGGTGTGTGTGTGCCTCTCTAAGGGGGAGACCAGAGGAGGATGTGGCTGTTGGGGTGACCAGCTGAGTCTGGCTGGCTGCCAGGATCCCCAGGATCTGGAGATCTCTTAAGCGTGAGATGCTGGTGAATGTGTGGCTCTAAGGGCAAGACCACAGGGAACTGCATCCTGGGAGACCAGTGAGGTCTCAGCCATCTGCGTACATGTATGCCTATGTATCTCTGAGGGTGCGAGACCATGGTGGGGGGTGGAAAGGGGAACTACTGGGAGAGCGGGAGAGTCTCAGTGAGCTCTGTGTGCATGCATGTGTGCATATGTACCAGCAACCAGATCCCAGATAGTCCGTACCAGCAACTAGAGTAGGACAGTGGACAAAGGCATGTATGTGCAGGTGACAGCAATTGTGGAGACTGGGATCCAGGGGACAGCTACTGGGCAGACTGAGGGTCTGAGTCCAGCTGATGGGGGGAACCCACCTTGCATGTATGTGTATATATTCTCACTAGCGATTCCGCTCAGCCAGAGAGGGGAGGAAAGTGAGGCTGCTGGTGCTGTTTGTGTTCAGGTGCATGCTGTATGTGTCTGTTTTGGTTGATCTGTTGTCACTAGCTGTGGTGTGTATTTGTTGTATATGCATGCTCTGTGTGTGCCTACTTGGGAATATGTGCTCAGCTTCACTACTGATTGTATCTGGGAGCTTGGAGCTGCTGCAGCATCGCCTCTGTTTGCTTTCCAGGTGCAGCCTAGTTTTCATTTAAGTCTCCTTAGGCACTCTGCCTTCACCTCCTTTGTGTTCTCTTGAATCTTTCAGCGGTAAAGAACAATTACTCTAAGTAGGCTGGAAAACAAGTGGCTTTCCTTGCAAGAGTATTGTAATAGAGTATGGCATTTATTTCTGTAATTAATATTAGATGATTTAAAATCCTTCTTTAGGACCAATTGTATATCAGTTTTTAGTAGTGTTTTAGCCATGTAACAGAGAACCAAATACTCAGGAAAGTGAAAAAAGTAGTGTACTGTTCTTCCAGGCCATCTCCGTTTTTTCTAAGATGATGAAAAATTAATACCTTGATTTCCACTGGAACTGGAGAAACCTGACCTGTCAGTTAGTTTGTATGTGATGTGATCTCTGCAAATTACTCAGCACAGCCATGAAATGGGCACAGAACTGAAATGCAGTGTTCCACTTAACAGAAGTTAAACTTAAAATGACAAGAAACCCCCCCTGAACAAATGCATCAGGAAGCATGCTGCTCTCCATTATTTTGGGGATAGTGCTGGTTTCACAATAATGCTGAAATACTATGTACTTATTCAGATTAACTGTATGCTATGTTTGTGCTCAGTAGATCTTTGTTTTAAGAAGGCAGAGACAACAACTGTGTAAAGGTTGGGGTTTGGTTATTTTTCTGTTTTGCACAGGGGGTGGTGGTGCTTCTTTTTCTGTGTTGAGTTGTGAAGATGTACACCTGTTTTCTTGAAGTTAGGGCACTGGTGTCATCTGGTGGTATTAGTACAGATCCAGAAACAGGAAAAATTACTTGTGAGGAATTACGCTGAGATGTGGGAAATGTCATGATACTAAAAAGTACGCGGCTACATTTGCTACCTTAGCATATAATTATGTGGTTGAAGTAAGTTATAAAAGCTGCACATGGGCTGTTAATTGTAACTTGGCTTGCTAAAGCAAATTTAAATCTTTAACCATGTTTCTTTCTGCTCGACATACAGGTTTGGTTTTGATAGTTTCTGGTACGAAATAATGCTTTGCAAACACAACATAGAGAGTTTTGTTGAAGTTTATGGTATTTAAAACTCAGTTTGGCAGAAGAATGTCCTTCTGTTTCTGCTTTTTGCTAAACCCGGTACAACCTTCTCACTGCTAGTATGTTTGAAGTCACTGTTATCTTTATTTTTTTCAGCTGGCTAATGCGTTAAGTTTGAAAGTAAAAATTTAGCGACATAAACCTGAGAACAGTTGAAATAAACAACTTTGCTATCTGAAGCCAAAGCAACCACAAATATTGGTGTTTTTTATCCTTCTGTCCTTTAAAAAAAGGTGTCCTGCCTCTTAAGTTGTGTACCTGAGGTAATATCCTCGTTCTGTAGAGTACTGTATAGACTGTATTGACTACAGTTGTCTTGAAATAAATTTCTGATTCATAAATATCTTGCCCTGTGATGAAAAGATTTGCATAAGTGCAAGGTACTTTATATTAAGCTGGTGGGGGTTTTCAATTCCTTTTACTTAGCCATAATTCTTCTCAGCTGTTGGAGGTCAGCATGATATTATCCTAATAAGTTCCTGCTTAAAAAATTTCTGTATTGAACAGAGGTCTGTCTGTTGACCCATTAACAATGTATATCTTTCTGTTGCACTTGATTACAATTACAGGCTATTTTTTTGTTTTAATCAGGCTAGATGAGGAGTCACAAATTCTGTTCTGATATTTCTTCGTAATCTCTGATATCATGACCATGCAACACTACCACCACTGATGGAACTGCCTTTAGTTCCATCATGTTGGAAGTGTGAATTAGACTTCACTTTTAACTAAGCTTAAGTTTTCTATTTGCACGGTAATGTTCACAATGTCAGGAGCCTTTTTTGGATCCCATATTGATGGATTGAGGTGTTTGCAGGCCTGTTCAACTAATGTAAATTGTGGAATTAGATGGAAACAGCTGTTAAAAATATTTAATCGTATTTAAGAATGTAATAATATTTTATATTTAAATAGTTAATTTAACAACATTTATTGAATGTCTTTGAGAATAATTAAATTGGCTGCCATAGCAAGGACTGTTTTTTTCTGCAGTTTAATTCAGCTCACTGCAGACCTAAGTTTGTCTGCTGGGTTTCATCTGCATGCAGCTACTAGTAAGTGTGTGAGGCTTATTCCTGGCATAAGCCAGGCCCTCATAAGCATCAGATTTGAAAATTTTCTTTCCCACGCTAAGTTTTGGGTCTGAACAAAGTTCCTTTGTTGTAATATTTTGTTCTTAGAGTTATGATTTTCAGTTTAATGACACTGTCCCTGTGAATTTAAGTATACCTGCTGCTTCTGTTACTGTTGTCATTCAGCTTTCAGTGCTGTATGACCTTAGTACCTTTCAGTCATTATTCAGCAAAATTGTTAGCATCTGCCACATATAGCTTTTTTCTTTCAGGCTCTGTCCACTGTAAGCACTGTACTTCTGCTTTTTAATAAAGTAACATTATTTTGCTATATTTCAACAAAAGAAAAATATATGTGGTTATCTTTTTAAAACAGAGCAAGGTTGTAATGGTTTGTAAATCCTTCAGGCATTCACTTCAATTCTGGATTTGTATGTGCCTGTTTTGCTCTACAAAGCTAGGTGGTACAAATGAGAATTACAGTTTCATAATCTGTCAAGTTATCAAGAGCAGTAGTAGCAGTTGAACAGTCCCTTAAAGAAAGTCTGTTTTGCAATAATAATACTCACTTCTGACTTGTTACTGTGCAGGTTCAGTAGAGCAATCCGCTTGCCCGGTCTTTAACGACCATCTATATATAAAAAGGAACTGAATTTCCCTGTCTTTAGCTTTTATTGTGCATCACTATCTTCCTGTAACCAGAACATGAAGAATATGGTGGTGATTTAGGACCAACTTGGTTGTTGGCTTTTTCCTCACAAGTTGAGCACCACTTTCTTCAGCTGAACCAAAGTGTTACTTAACTCTCTTCCAGTAGCAGTGAGGGAAGATGCATGGCAGTTCCTTTTTAAAGACTGTTACTCAGAAGTTGATGTTGTGATGTGCTGTTGTGATGTGCTGTTGTGATGACAACATGAAGGAAAAGGAGCC
>VZSF01000028.1:1154-59438 GCA_013398295.1 Chionis minor | reverse complement strand
TTTTTTTTTTTTTTTTTTTTTTTTTTTTTTGAGGCTAAAAGGCTGAAAACCACCCAGTTTTGGACGCCTTGCAGGGTGTAGCGTTACCTCGTGCTGCCTCGTTTGGCTTCAGTTCACGCAAAAGGCAGCTTTCAAGAGCAAGAACGAGCGGTCCAAAAAAACTGCCTGTACTTAGAAATGAAATGTGGTCAGCTGCCAGATGAAGGGAAAAAAAAAAAAGGCAATATGATAAATGATGTCACCTGCCGCGCTCCAGCCCTTTCTGGGGTCAGCAGGACCGTGTGGTACGGAGGGCCGGAATGAGCTCGTAGGAGTAAGTCCATGAAGAAATCTGCAGTTAATTAACAAAAATGTTTCACTTCTTTCTCAAGATAAATTAATCATTAATCATCCGTTTCGGGGAGCCGAGTTACGCTGCTAAGCCCCATCAGTTAGACTTGTGTTGAGCTGTTCTCTCTCGCTTGCGTTCCCTACCAGAAGCTGCAGAGGTGAAAACCCACCGGTGTGTCAGGGCTTGGTCTGATGGGGTTTATTTGTTGGGACCCGGCGGGCGTGCGCCTGTGTGTATTATGCAAGCAGCAAGTTGGCTAGAATCTCTTAATTTTTGATTTGCTTTGTCTTCACTAAATGATGCAGTAGTTTGTCTTGTACTAAGAGTTTGCTTTTTGCAGGTGCTTTTCTGAGTGTCTCGTGAGACACCGAGTGCTTTTGCTGAGTGTCTCACGAGCCGGCTTCTGCTGCTGCCCAAAAAGGGGGGACTCAAGTCAAAGAGCAGACGGGGAGGCTTGCTCCAAACTCTTCAGGAACATGTCAAAACCCTAAACTGCCGTTTCAGGAGTGGGTTTTGTCTGCTTTCCTGTCCCTGCTTTATGCAACAAAAAACTCTGCCTCCCCTTCCTTGGGGGTAAGGATTGGTTATTTGGCACCTGCCAGCTCCACCTGCGCCCCGTTCGCAGCAGGGCTTGGGGGGATCCTGTTAGGCACGAACCGAGTGTCTCCCCGCCTCCACCGTGTGTTGGTAACGAGCTGGTACCCCCTGGGAGAGGGTCTGGTGAGAGTCGGGGGCTACCGGTCCCCCAAATCCAGCTTTCCCCTCCCCAGGCAGCGTGATGCTCACCCTGCGTTTTAAAATGAGGGTGATCAGCCTCATCACGCCAGGAGGGGCCACGTTGCCCGAGGGCAGGCGCTGCAACACCCCAAGCCCTATTTCAGCTCTCGGCCCCCGTTTCGGGGGCGGTGTTTCGTTCCGGCACGGTGTCAGGGGCTCTCTTGCTGTGTTTCAGGGGCAACACCAGGGTGGAGGAAGCCTGCGAAATGTACACCAGGGCTGCCAACATGTTCAAGATCGCCAAAAACTGGAGTGGTGAGTGCAGCCCCCGCTGTTGGGGGGAAAGAGGGGTGCTGCGTGGAGGGTGGCTGATGCTGGGGTGACCCACGAGCGCCTGAGCATCTTCCTGCGAATTATCGCAGCGGAGTTTTACATCCCAGGCTGTTTCCATGGGGATGGTCCCCGTGGTGATGCAGTTCCTCTGCTTTGCCCAGCTCTGCGATGATTTAAGTATTGGGAGAGTGGGCAAAGGAGGGTGACTTGAGAGATCCTGATGTTAAATTAGCCTGGGTGCAGTTTACCATTTTAAACCGAAAGCTCGTAATTCTGTAGGGAACCCTGCCAAAGGGGCACCACCCTGGGTTTGCTCTTCAGCAAGGAAATACCTTGGGGTGGGACATCAGATCCGATGGATTTTGAGATCCAAGGGATCCCCCTTGCTGATCCAGTAGTGAGGATTAACGCGCAGTGCCGAGGACGGGCCTGCAGGTGGGATGCCCCCACTGTGCCCTGTGGGGATGGGCTCAACCCCCGGCGGACGAGCAGCGGCTGGACACAGTTTGGGGTCGCTGCATCTCTCAGCCTCTCCCGGTCCTGGGAAGTGGCGCCTGCTGTGCTGCTTTGCGTTGATCCCGCTTGTGGCCTGGTCGGAGGGGTACATAGGGTCGCTGTGCTCTTCTCTCCCAGCTGCAGGAAACGCGTTTTGCCAGGCGGCCAAGCTGCACATGCAGCTGCAGAGCAAACACGACTCGGCCACCAGCTTCGTGGACGCTGGGAACGCCTACAAAAAAGCAGACCCGCAAGGTAAGGGGAGCGAAATCCAGGATTGTTTCTTGCAAAGCCGCTTAGCGGCAGAGGAGGTGGCACGCTGAGGCTTTCGGTAGTCACTGGCTCTGCAGGGCTGTGGATCCTTGCTGCACACTACTTGAAAGCTGTAATACCTCCTGCACTTCTGCTTCTCCAAAGCAGCCCTTCAGATAACGTGAGCTAGTCAGCATCATCTTGGTCTGCCACGTGGGCCAGCACTCGTAGGGGTGTCGTCTCAAGGTGGTCCCCGGTGCTCTGGCTGCACCGAAGCCCTTGCTGAGCCGCAGCGCGTTGGTTCTGAAGCACTGCCCTTGGGTATCTTCCTTCTTGCTTCAGCTTGACTTTGGAGACACACTCACTTCTTAAGGAATACTTAAGGCAGGTCTGGATGGCAGTGGAATCCCTGCCCTTAGCCCCAGCCCCCGCCCAGGTGTTTCCCTAGGGCAGAGGAGAGATGGGAAGAAAAAGGATCGACCTTTGATGAGATGAGAATAAAGGATCTGGATTCTTTAGATCTGGTCATAAAGAGCAGGGTTGTGGTTTTGTGGAAGACCCCTGATTCCCCTTACCCTAGCTGAGCATTTGGAAACACACCAACCAACCCACCAGTATTACCCATGCTTTCCTGTGCTAGGGCACTGAAGAAACTAACTCAGGGTGGATAACACTCTTTTATAATTGTAAACCCCCAAATTTCCTAGAAAATGGCAGCCCCTGTGCGTTTATGAGATTGGCTTTTTGAATTTTGCTCTGTTGGAGGGTGCAGCCTGACAAGCCTGGGGTACAGGTCATTTATATTTTGACCATCCTCATTTTTGACTGTTACCTTTCAGCGCCAGAGTTTTTGCCGGGATGAATCGGCAGGCTGTTGGTGGGATGCGGGCTGTTTGGGGTGGGTGAATCGGGAGTCCATCCGCAGGTGCAGAAATGCAGGGGATGTGACATCGGTAGGTCTTAGGGGTTGAAAATGCTATGTTGGTTGTTCAGACGTACATACACGTGACAGTAGATATTCACTGAAGACGCTGGTTTGTGGTCTGATGAAGAGAAATGTTACCAAGATCTGATTTTTGGAGGGGGAGGGAAGGTCTTGGGCTGTGAAGTCTGACGTGCTGGCTGACTCTGTTGTTTTTCCTGAACACTCATGCTGCAGAGGCCATCAACTGCTTAAATGCAGCTATCGATATCTACACCGACATGGTAAGAAGCTGCCCTGGCAGCTTGTGGACCGATGTGCTTGTAAGAGATGCAGCTCAGTAAATGCTGTGTGTGCTGGGCGGAGGGGGAGCCCCCGTCTCACCTGCAACCTCTGTCTTCCCTAGGGACGGTTCACCATCGCTGCCAAGCACCACATCACCATCGCCGAGATCTACGAGGCCGAGCTGGTGGACATTGAAAAGGTGAGGACGCCGGGCGCCACCGGTGCTGCTCTGCAGCTGCTGTGGCGGCAGCTGCATTTCCTTCCCCGGCCAGAGCAGCGCCGAGCCCAGCGCGGCCGATAAAACCCATCTCCCGTCCGGATCAGGCTTCTTGATGTAGGCACAAGTCACCCGTAACTTGGTGTTAACAGGGTGAGCCATGATTTTCCCAGATCTCTGGTGGGGCATTCCCGACTCTTCCGTGTGCCACTCTGCTGAGCAGCAGCACGGCAGGGCTGGCAAAAGGCCCAGGTGAGAAACCTTCTTGACTCAAGTGGCGTTTCACCTCTGAAAAGCACTTTGGGAAGTTGTGGGGCGGTTTTATAGCTATTTTCTGATGCAGCCAAAGGAAGCTGCCGTACTTCTAGTTCATGCTTCAGCGCTGACCCTCTCTCGTTCCCGTAATGGAGGGCCCTGAGCAGGAATCCTGCAGCGGCTCAACTGGCTGCAAATCTGCTTGAAGTTCACGGAACAAAAATGCATGGTTTCTAGATGCTGTTTTCTAGACAATCATTTGCTTCTTCAGCTCCACATTGCTGGATCCCATCCACCTCAGTGTTGCCTCTCCACGTGCAGCCCCCCTTAAATCAAGCGCTGCTGTGTCAGGACTGTTCCATTAAGCCATTTATTCTATCCCGGCCGCGCTGTCATTATAAGTGTTCGTAGTCATTACCTCAAGAGCAGCGTTGCCCGTATTAAGCCTGCACTGGAGTTTGGGACACTTAAGTTGATGGTCAAATTTCCAAGGGCAGCCTTGTGTTTGGAGCGTGCGGGGGATGCGCGGCCGTGCCTCGCTCCACCAGAAGCCCCACGGCGCGCTGCGGCGCTGCTCCCTTTGTGCGCGGGATGGAAAAGCTTTTGTGAATGCAGTTGCTGTACGCTGGCCTGAGCGAAAATGGTGCTTCAGAAGTGGCATTCAAGCTCGGTGTTTCTGTCCCCAGGCGATCGCACACTACGAGCAGGCTGCAGACTATTACAAAGGAGAGGAGTCCAACAGGCAAGTGGTCTTTGTAAAAGAGTCCCAACAGGGAAGGGCTGGAGACAGGGATTTGTCCTAGAAGGCCCACGCGCTTGCACACCTCGCCTGCCACCCTCTTCTAAAATGTCCCCTGGCGGGATGACCCAGTCCTACTTAGGCAGATTTCTATTGAAGGTTCTCATCCTGCATGCAGGCTTATCTGGTTTGGGGTGCCCATTTTGGGTGCAGAGAAAGCAGGGAGCGATTGAATGGTGTCTGACTCCGGGTCTGTGCTGAGTTGAAGGACTTCATGCCTTTCTGTGTGTTCTAATTTTGGCTGTTAAGAAGAAAATTCCCTTAATTTGCAGCTTTTGGGTCCCGCTTCTATATAGGAGAAGTAGTACAGATAGTGCTTGGAGGTACCAGGGCATGGATTTGTGCTTCCCCAGGACATAATTACTTACTTCAACGCTGTAATTGATTGTAGCTCAGCCAACAAGTGTCTGCTGAAGGTGGCTGCCTATGCCGCACAGCTGGAGCAGTACCAGAAGGCAATAGAAATCTATGAGCAGGTGAGGATGCGTGTTTCGTCTAGAAAACACCTTGAAAACAGAAAGCGGGTCAGCGTGTTGGTCTCACAAAATTGCTGGGGCCTATAAGCTCCTACTCTTACTTATTTCGGGGCTGATTATGCCTTTATGAGACATGGTTTGCTCCTTCGCTTTTAAGAGTTGCTTTAACTTGCCAAAGGTGATTTTTTTTTTTCCCCCTGATGTCTCTTGTTCGTAGAGAAAGGCTGGGGAAAGGAAATCTATAATTATACTTTTGATCATACTAACAAATATTTTGCAGATTTCCCCCAAAATTTGTAAGCTTAATTGCTCTGCCCTTGTACCAGGTATTTACCTGGGAATACTTGCAGCGCTGCTTTTGTGCTTCTGGAGGGTCGGTATCGGAGCAGGTTTTCACCGGGTCGACTCGCTTTCCCTCTTCTGCATCAGACAGAACGTACTGAGGTACCAGTGTGGTACCGCTGAGCTGGTGCGGTGGCTCCCTGGGTGGACGGACGCGCATGGGTGCGCTCTCACAGCTGCCTGCAGGTTTCTGACCTCACTTGGGACTTGTCAAAAATCCATCTGGCTTCCCAAAAGCTTTTTGTGTGGACACTGGCATTTTTTCCGTGGCCTTTATTCACATTATGGTGCTGTGTGTAATTTTAATCAGCTGTCCTGTTTTTAATTCAGTTCTTAACGTTGTGGTTTTCTTTCCCAACTCTAATAATAGCTTTTTGTGCCTAGGTTGGAACAAACACAATGGATAATCCTTTGCTGAAGTACAGCGCGAAGGAGTATTTCTTCAAAGCCGCTCTGTGCCACTTCATTGTGGATGAGCTGAACGCGAAGGTCAGTGGGCTCAGAGTGGTTATCCCAAAATTTCTACATCCCTCTTCATCAGCCTTTGCCAGCTGAGACACGTTCTTTGCTGGCACAGGGATTTGCGTGGCGGCTGCATGGACTGACGCTTTCAGCGCCATAGCATGAAACTGGATTTACTGTGAATACTTTCCCAAGCTCTCTGTGTGGTTTTAGGACTGCAAAGCAAAAACTGAAATAAAAAGCAAGTGGTTTTATGTGAAATGAGCGTCAGGGTTATCTTCTCTCTTTCAGCTTGCACTTGAGAAATATGAAGAAATGTTCCCAGCATTCACAGATTCACGGGAGTGCAAGCTGTTGAAAGTGAGTAAAGCTAGTATTAAAATAATAGTTGTGCTTGCAAATGCATAGTCCTTTTCTTTGTGCTTTTTCACCCTGCTATAGTTTTGGTCGTTTATTTGAACATTTTGGAGGACGCCAGACTCGCTTTGCATTGGGTTTATACCAGACTTGTGGAAAGTAGCTGCCACAGAAAGATGGTTATTCTAGCTAACGTTAAAAACCGCCAAACTATTTCTGCGTTCGTGGCGGGGGTGGGTGGTTTGAATAGATTGCAAAGGTGCTGCTGCTGGACGTGTGGGTGCCCTACAGTGTGGCTGTGGAGGTCCCCTCTCCTGGGGACGAGATGCCTGTGCACTGGCACAGTGGGAACACACAGTAACAGCGTATCTTCTGATTTTTAACGGTGTTTTCCTAGAAACTGCTGGAAGCCCACGAGGAGCAAAACTGCGAGGCATACACGGAGGCAGTAAGTAGTCACGAACTTGCGAAGGCGCGCGCTTGTGGATGGCTGCTGGTTGCATCTTTATCTTTTTTGGGGTGTGTGCGCTGTTAAATGCTGGGTAACTGGTCGCCCGAGCTCCAAGTGCTGCGACCGAGTCCAGCAGGGCAAAACACCGGGTGCTTCAGTGCTTAACCGTCCTGCCACGAAACAACCCGCAGCAGAGATGGGCGCCAGCAGAGCTGCTTCCAGCCTGTGCTCTAGCAAGTCCCAAACTTAATACTTCAAAGTTACTGGTTTATCATTGAGAGTCAAGTAAAGATCCTGCCTGGTTTTGCTCCAGCTCCTTTCTGTGTTTGACAGTGGGTTAAAGTGCTTTGTCTGTTTTTGGATGGATAGATAATCTTTCTTTTTATTTTATTTTTTTTCTGGGAAGACTAGCAGTTTTAAAAGACTCTACTTCTAGAGCGTGCAGAATGCTTCTTTTGCAGCAGTCTCGTTTGCTTTCTAATATCTAAAATTTAAACTGTTTTTTTTCCCTGTAGGTTAAAGAATTTGATTCAATATCACGGTTGGATCAGTGGCTTACAACCATGTTGCTTCGCATCAAAAAGTCAATCCAAGGAGAAGGGGATGGGGACCTGAAGTGAATTGTTCGTGGTATTTGTGGCATGCAGCCTAAGTAATCTGTTCTTGTATTACGGCCAAGGACCACTGTGGGATACGTGATAAAATATCTAGCTTTATTTTGTTGCTTACAAATCCAATGACTTGCGTGTTCCTTTAGTATCCTGCTCTTTGTTGTGACAACGTGGGTAGATGAGAAGCGATGCTCTGGGTGTCACTGGCAGATCTTCTGCAGGTGAAAGAAGCGCTCCTGGCAGAAATCCTTTCTTGGTTTTGTTAGCTGTGACCCCAAAGTCTGCACTTGCAACTACTATTTTTTCCCGCTGTTCTGTCTTAAGGCTCAGTACCATTGATTCCAGCATGTAAATACTTTGTCCATGCCACTGCAGTACAATTAACTGCTTCTGATCTGTTGCTGTATTGTGACTGTTCTCTGTTTCTAAATGGACCTGTCAGATCTTGGGTTTTTTTGTTTTTTTTTTTTTTTTTTTAATTTTTTTTAAATGATTGAGCTTTTCTAATGGTGCTAGTGAAAGGCTTTGTGACTCTTATATACAGTATGCATGTGTGTGTATACATCCTATACAGATACATGTGTGCAGGTATAAATGCAGAATACATAATGACCTAGTGCTAATAGCATTGCATTAGGGGACAGGACTGCTTAAATAGGTGTCAGCCCTCCAAACAGGCATCGCGAGTAGACCTAGCTAATGGTGTATTTTGTATTTCAGATCTAAATATAAAATGTAAGGTTCTTCTATATTTTCTTGGATCTATTTTTCCACTTACTTTATTTTGTGGTGCATCCCATCCCTCCTACCCCTGAGATGACTTGACCCGAGTAATAATCTATTTTTCTAACTTTTCATTTCCATGAGCTCCTGCTGCTGTCTCTGCTACAGGTCTTTTGTGTGCGCTGGGCAATACTCCTTAGTTTCTGCCCTCTCTGCTGCTGGCGAAGCTGCCTCGTTCTTGTGACATGTGAAGGTGTTGACTGAGACTTGATGTTATACAGAAACCTTGTTTTGGTTGTCTGGGTGACAGATGAATTCAGCGTGCTTTGAAAAGGTGTAGACACGTTTAAAAATTCCTGCAGTAATTTTAGAAACGTGTTCTAAAATGTCTGCACCAAAGGCTCTTCCGTGCAATGCTTTGTTTAACTACAGATGATTAAGCTACCTACTAGTTCATGTCTATACATTCAGAAGGACCTGGGAACCTGTGCAATTTGTCAGTGGGAGTTGCCAGTCAGTATTGCTCTGTAAGGGAGTGATTTTTCAGCTGTACTAGTGACATGTAACGAATGAAAAATTAATTAATTAATTGCTTTATTTGGCACAACTGCTGTTTAAAATGGCCCTTTTCTATGGACCGAGCAGGAATATCGCTGCAGCCCCCAGCAGGCAGCTTTGGTGGGCACCGTTGCCCAGTGTGGGCTCTGCCACTCCTTTCGCTTGATGAAGAAATTGTCTCCGGCAACCAAAATGCTGGCTGGTGCACTTCTCTTCAGTTTGTTTTTAATCTAGATATTTGAGTTGAACACAGTTGGGCTTATCAGTCTTAAGGGGTTTAAGTGGTACTTTTATGTCTGCTTTTCTTTTTCATAAACCCGTGGTAAAATATGCTCCTGGTAAATGCCAACTATTTTTCTTCCTCTGACTGATTGGACTGGTCACTTATTTTCCATAGCCTAGTCTGGGTGTTTTAACTTGGAAGAAAAGCTGTGCAGAACTGGAAAGGTGAGTGCATTGAAAAAGGCTGGATGATGCTTGTTCTTGCAAGCGACTTCGGTTTCTTCTTCACTTCGCAGATGTGTTTTTAAGGCTACTGCTCACCATCAACCTCTGTCCGCAACAAACCCGTCACTTTAACTTAGACCACCACGTATCATCATGTCTTTCCACAAACCTGGCAAAGAAATACTTTCAGTTCCGCTTAGCTTGTGGTCCTGGTCTGTGTCTACCCGAGAGGCTAGGCGATGGGCGCACACCTCAGCTCATCAGAAACGAGGACCAACTGACATTTTCCAAGGGTGGCCCCGTTCCTGTACCAAAGTCCTTCGTGTGCTTGTGCCACCTCCACTGCGCAGAGAAAATACCGGGTTTAGGACGCAGCTAGCATGGTAGGTAGGTAATTTTAGCACTAAAGTTGGATTAGCTGCAGATTTGCTCTCATTTTGGACGAGAGGGCCCAAAGATGTAACTGCTGCTGAACTTTCCTGTGCTAAAAGGACGAGGTTGGAACGGTTTTTAATTTACCTGTTTTCTTAGTGAGCAAAGACCCATTTGATGGGCATTGATGGCTTTTTCTTGACTTACATCCGCCACCTTTGGAGCCTTGGTCAGGGGAAGCACATGCCTGTGAGTTTTGCTCTTCCTAGCATCACGCAGAACTGAGGCGAGTATTTTATGTCTTTTTTGTTCACTTTTCCAGTTGTCAGTATTATACACAGTTGTGATAAGACACATATGGAGCTGGTAGACCAGAAGACTGTACCCATGGGGTTACGTGGTCTGTTACTATGCTCTGGAGTAATATCATTAAAATACAAATGTTAATTCTGTATAAGTAGGCTACAGCATGTCCTCCAGTGTATCAGTGGTAAATTGTGACTGTTTTAAAATGACAATCTGCCACTCTGCTGTATTCCCCCCCCAGTACACAACTCTGTACTATGAAAACTTATTAATGAAATGGCCTTAGCAAGAATATAATGTTTTGTGTGAATCTGTACATTAATAAAGTGAAAATCATGAATGTAAGTGGTGATAAGTGCTCTTTCCTGGAAAATGTAAAAGGCAGGCTAAAGCAAGAGCCTGACGTTGAGCCGTGGAGCATGACGATAAAAGCCAGGATGCACAGCGCTTCCTTTCAGTTACTCCGGTGACCGGTTAAGGTGGGTGCCAGGGGTGAACAGCTGTGTAGAAAAGCACCGTCTCATCACTTTACACTGACTGCCACACCACTTCATTGCTTGTTGTACAACGTGTCATCTGTAGGAAACTACAGTGTCCCAAAATGTCACATTTCCCATTTTCTCAGGAGTGTTTCTTTACGCCTAGCTAAAGAAACCAATCCCAGCTCAGGGAAAGGTGGGGTCTGGCCCAGGCTGCCACAGTGCTGTATTGTCACTGTGTGGCACCAGGGCATCTCTTGCATGGCCTGAGGAAGAAAAGTGGCACCCGACAGGTTCAGTCCGGCAGCAGAGCCGAGTTGGGACTTACCCCAGTCTTAGTGCATTCACAGCAGTATGCGGAGGGTACAGAAACATTTCATTACCATAAGCAAGTCGCTGGAAGGAATCAGTCTTCAGACTTCAATATTTTAATAAGAACAGTTCGTATGAGTAACTCACTTCCATACATTCATGGAGTACAAAAGCTTCCCTGGCTACAAGTACTAATGCTCAGAGTTTAAATATATCTACAAACTCTTTACATTGGTCATTGGGAATACTGAGCTTCAACAGGAATACCGTGCATGAATAAATATTTCAAATATAACCTCTTGGAAATGTTCTTTTTTAAAAAAATTCCCTTTCTGTAGATTAAGTTATGATTCCATGGTAACACATCAGACATCCCTTTAAGGTTCAAAAATAGCTCTGTGCCACAGTTTGGGTATCATCTTTATTGCTTTGCCAACCACTAAGCCTCAGAAAGGGCCCTAACAAGGCTTGATTGTGCTTACCTTTGCACTAATGCAATCTTTCAGAAAGTTTTTCTCACAGCTTCAGCTCAGAAAGTGTGGAAATACTACATTAATAGGAAAATAAAGAGAAACAGGAAAGCAAAGCCGAAAAATTAATTAGAAGAGCTCCAGATTTTTACACAGTGGCACTGCAAATCCCGTCCTGAGTTTGAAGAGTTAACCATACCAGCAAATTGCTGTTGATTCACAGCTGCTCCCAAAATGAGTCATCCCTGTCAGGTGCTTCTTTGTCAGTGCCAGCTATTTCCAAGGTTCCTTCCCTGCACAGGGGGAAATACCCCAAACCCTCCAATGAGGTTAATGTGAAGGCAACCAAAGTCACTTTCTAGTTCCAGCTCAGCTTTGCTGTTAGCAAAGGTGACCAAGCTTCAAGAAAATGCAGAAAATGCTTACCCTGGACAGAAACTCGGGTTTTCCTGTGCAACAGCTTTCCCAGCTACTGGACATGACTGGGGGGAATGAGGGGATGTAATCCCTAGGGAAGGGAGGAGATATTAAGGAAAGCTCCGTCTGTCTTGGTAAGAAAAGCCCAAATAGAAGCACGATTCTCATAGTGATTGGTGGCGCCGGGCATCCAAACCCAGTGGGTGTTGGAGCAGGCTGTGTGAAGTTGCAGTTTTGGAGCGTGGGATGAACAGAAGTCATACTCGGGACCCTTAGTCCCTCTGCTCACTTTGTCACATTTCCTTATTTAAAGCAAACCCAGAAAAAGCGCATTGGCAGGGTTATTCTACTAAAATTTAGCAGCAGATGCTAATTGGGAAAAAGCTTTGAACTGCAAGTTTATTCATCACTTATGTTCTTAAGGCCTGCCTCTTGACACCTCACTGAGGACAGTGAAACAGACACCAGCCTAAAGCTGCCCTTCAGATTCCAACATAGTCTTACAAGGTATTCACAATCCTGGACATAAAGGCCTAAATGTCCAGTACATTTTTCACTTATTTGCCTCTTTTTATGCCATTAGTCATATGAACCCTGACTGCCTCCCATTTGCAACTGAATTTACCTCTGGAGACTATTGCACTACTGGCGGAATTAGCTGTAGCAACTCGACAGCAAAACAGTAATTAACTTTTCCCACCTGAGTATAACTTAATTTAAAAGTAGGTCTGCAGTTCAGAGCAACAGCGATGTTTGAGTTACAGCGGAGAAAAGAGCATCACTGATCTGTCTGGACCAGCAGAAAACAGCTTAGATAAAAGTTAACAGGAAAATGGCAATAAGCTGTGTTTCTACACCAGCTTTTCCAGCACAGCTGAAGTACTACTTTTCATGGACGTCTGTACAAGAGAGGTTTTGGCCTCTTAATTGCCAAGTTATAGGTAAGTTGGAGACTGAATACAAGTGTCAAACTGCACCAGGTTTCACTGAAATGTAAAAATAATACCACCACCTATACAGACAGAGCACTTGACTCCCACTTGTCCATTTTGCAGCTAGAGAATGAAAACTCCTGGAATGAAACTCCTGATCTTTCCAAAGCTTGCTCCCACTCATATGCCCAAGGAGCAAGCTGGCTCACTGCTCAGATCTTTGGCAAAAGCACAGATAAACCAACATTTCCTGAAAAGCAATTTAGAAAAAATTTTGTAATGTACGAATTTCCACTAGGGAAAAATGCAATTGCACTAAGCTACTAGGCTGAGAAACACATAATTTCTCTTGATTGTACATGTGTCATCAAAACAACTGCAAATCAAACTCTCACCTTCTTTAGAACCTATCTGAATGTAGGTAGTTAATTTCACTGCAGGCCCGCTAGGGTGAACAAGCTGAACTACACCCTTTTAATTCATAGGGAATAAACTTAGTAGGAGTTCTGCCTCCTCTACCCACCGCCCTGTCGTGGTGTTACTCTGCCCTACCTTCAGGACATGGAGCTGTACACATTGGCGGTGGATAATGAATTTTTTTGAGGAAATTCTGGAAATCCAGTGCATGTCTTTAACGTCTAGCCCTGCTTCCTTGTTATAGCTTCTCCTAATTCCCTCAGCAGGTTATTGGCAAAGTGAGACAACTATACAAAGGGCGCAGCTTAAACTGGATTTGTAAATATCCAATTATTCCATATTCACCAGAGCATGAAGCTGTGGCTGAATAGAGTCCGTCTGTGTATGTAGCACTGTCAGCTCACTTAAAGTGGTAGCTATAAGGGCCTCCTGGGGTCCCGGAGTCCCATCTGACTTACAGTCTGTTCCCGCGGCAGAGCCGTTGTCATGCAGTGCAGTCACACTCCCCGGGACAGCAGTCAAGTTTTGATAGGGGCTGTTTTCGGAGAAAGACAGCAGCTTCTCTGGTATTTTAGGCGACACATCATATTCTTCGTCAGGGAGCTCTGTTTTGTGACCTTCGTCATTCTTAGATGCTCCTTCGACAATGACGAGGAAGGACTTCCAGGGTGTGTTTTTATCATGTATCTGAAAAAAAATAACCCAAAGCCAGAAGGTTGAACACATGATGACTGTCCGGGAGGCAAAAGCTTGGATCCAGTTCATACCTGATGCTGGCAGAAAAGGTCTCTCTTTTCATCCCACATAACTATCCCAAAAATAGGTCAGTATACATCCAGGCACTAATCTGCGTCCCTGCTAAGCTTCCTGTTTTCATAAAGCATCTAACCCGTCCGGCAGAGAGCCTGGCCCAGAAAGTGAAATCTCCCACCACTTGCCAGTTCCGTGGGGAACACAAGCAGAGGTGACAGAACAAACCTCTGACTGAACAGTCCTCAGGCATGAGCTATATGGGCTACGCCACAGTGGATTAAGAATGGCTTCACTGGAGACCCAGGATGGAGTGCAAACCATTCAAGTACTGTAATGCCACGTCAGACAGAGGGCGATGTGCTAAACCCAACAAAAACTGCAGCAAAGTCCCCTCTAGGCCTGACAAAGTTTGGTACATGGCCAGGGAGGAAGGCTCTAGGGCTACAAGGTAGTGGGACGACAGGTTCGTACCGAAGTGTGCCGTCGGAGGGTGGACTTGTCAGTGAAAGTTCGCCCACAGGCGTTGCACATGAAGGGCTTCTCCCCGGTGTGTATTCGATGGTGACGCTGCAGCGCGTTCAGCTGCGTGAACTGCTTGCCACACTGGTCACAGCAATAGGGGCGTTCGCCTGAAAGCCAAGCACAGCATTAAAGGGGCGATGTAGCTTTATTACGAGCGCGACGAACTTGGGAACCTCAAGTAACCCCTGTACATCATGAAACGATAAGGCCCACACAAGCATCTTCAGAAAAAACCCACAAAAAATACGATGTTCTCAGAATTCTCACAGTTGGGTAAATTTTGACACACCTGAAGTAAGCAGAGACTTACGAAGTAAGGGCTAGACCAATAGGCTGCATAAATTGTAGAACCACTGAAGCCTCTGCATTTTTTACGTGTATTTTCCATTAGCAACTAAAACCCTGTCCCAGAATACAAGCTCTCCTGTTTACAAGGTATCTTCTGGGAGCATGAACACCAGAGCTGCTCATAACCACTAGGTTACCTCCAAATTATCACAAACTCTCTTGCTACAGTCACTGTATTAAGCACTTTTTGAAACAACCACATTTTATTCCTTTCTTGGCTAAGGCAGAAAAAGGGGATACCAAAAAACCTTTAAACAGATGCAAGTGGTGTCACAGAAAAAGAGGTGACATTCCAAAACAGGAAAAAAACACTGCCATCAGCACTGCCGTGCCAACGTCCCCTGCGCCCCCTACAGTAACACCACACTAGACACACAGATGTAGGAAAGAAAGAGCAAGAGATGGAAACAAAACAAGACTTTCATTAACACAGAGAACATTGGCAAGGACACTTCCTACAGGGTGGCAGGGGATAAGCAAGCATGGTATTTATTACATGATGAAAGTAATGTGAGTGTTTGCAACCTCCTGTACTGCTGAATAAGGCGGACTTTGAGAGAGAAGACAAGAAAACCTAAGAAGAGACACTGAAGAGAAAATTTGAGCAGGAGAGAACACAAACGTGAAAGGTGGGCAAGTGGACAAGAACGAGATCAGCTCTCAGCAGTGCTTTGCTCAGAGCTAAAACGGACATAGTTCTTTGGTCACTAATAATCTTCTTGCCAATAATGCAGCAGTATTATTAACAACATCTGTACAGCTCTTGGAAGTATTTGAGAGAACTGCTGTAACTCAGTAAGAGGCACAGGAGTACTAGGAGAAGGGAAGTAGACGAAAGAACACACTGCATCAAGAATTAAAATGTGCTTGCAGGGTAGGAATTACAGTAATGGGAAATCCTAGTTGAGAAATTCCTTGCCTGAGTCATGCAACCGTGAGGTCTACATCTTGAAACCATGGCAGTTTGTTTCGAACAAAAAGAGCACCTCCTACCTGTGTGAACTTTGATATGCTGGTAGAGCGAGTTCCTCTGTGCAAATGTTCTGAAGCAAACTTCACATTTGAACGGTTTGGATCCAGTATGGATTCTGTTATGGTGTTTCAAGTACTCCTTAGAGGCAAAGCTCTTCCCGCACGTTTCACACATAAAAGGTCTTTCCCCTACAACGAGGGTGAAAAGGAGAATTAAAACAACATAGTGCTTGAGAGTGCTATTAAACATCACGCACAAAACCAGAATGCTATTAGAGACAAATGAAGCACATGCCAGCCTCTCAAAAGGATCTGACTGGGCCACAGCGACAGCAGTGATCTCTGCATAAGGTGCAGAGCTTTCCTGCGAGAAATCTGCAGGATTTCAAAACCCTCCAAGCGCAAGGGCAACCACACCTATCCAACAGCACACTGATAGCTCTATGTAGTACACGAAAAGCCCAGGGAGATCTGCAGCTAGCAGCCTTCTCAGCATCTTTGGAGTATGCTGGGTTACTCTCATCATAAACACAACACTGCATGCCTCTGATACAAGGCCTCCACCTGTAAGCAGCCAATTTTAGTTACATTCATCTTGAAAAATGTTCTTGGAATTATATTATATTTCACTTTAATTTAATGTTTTCTGCTATCCACATTTAGTTACAGGTTACCGACTGAAGGCAGGTCGTTTTAAGACAGGTCAATTAAGAGATGCAAAAGTACCACACACAACTCACGGGTGGTACAAAGGGTCAATTCAAAACACGAATTTATACTATGAAGGATACCTGGGAGAAGGACATGTGCTTTTCAAAAAGATTTCTTTGCAGATCAGGATAAGCCAAGACAGCTGTTTTATATTCTGGCTAACTGTTCCAGATTGACAAAGAAATCATTCTTAAGAATTCGTCTAGACTTTTTATTGATGACAGATCTTAGGATACTGAAGACTATCCAAAGCAGTCCCAGTCCACGCTTCAGACGTTGGGTCCCAGCCAGATGGGAACTCCTTTCCTCTTTCATCAGCTCCTTTTACGCTCTCCACTGTCTGCCTATCCACCTATAGGAACCTTTCTCAGTAAAATCATGTCTAGGGATGAGAATATCTGATTTTATATAAAAACCAAAAACAAAACCATTTTCTGAATGACAGTAAGATCTCCTGGTTTCACAGCAGGCCTCCTCCTCCTGTATCTAGTATGTTTCAAAAGAAAGCCTTACCTGTGTGACATCGTTTGTGATATATAAGCATGTGATTCTGAGTGAACCTGGCACCACATTCATCACAGACAAAAGGTTTTTCACCAGTATGGATTCTGAAATGAGAAAGCAACATTAAAGGATGGAGGTTTATCTCTTTCCTTCGCAGCACAACGCAAGTGCTCTTCACTTTGTGGCTGCTTTGACTGTATGCCCGCACAAGATTTTGTGTCTTTTAAATACACCTTCAGCTGGGCCAAATTCTGCATTGCGGTTTCTGCAGTGCTGCTTTTGCTGCTCAATCATGCATGTGTTGCATGATAAAGGCACAGATCCAGAAATTTCTTTAGGGTAACCCCAAAATTGTAAAGGTAAAAATTGAGTAAGGTTTAGAAAATTTGTATATAGATAGACAGACTGAAAGGAAAATGTAACCATCTTGGTATCCAAAGTAAAGCAGGTATCTTTATACTGCTGACACTATCAATAAAATATTCCACACAGACCATGACTGATGTGTTCCCTGGCATGCAGCTTTTGCAGGGCTATCAAGCAGAGTCACTGGCTGCTCTGGAACGAGTTGCACCCAAGGAACAGAATAAATAGATGTCACTTCTATACAGTCAGTTTTCTTGCTGTCACCCCAAGCCAGCGGTGTGGTCTCCTGGGGAAGGCTGTGTGTACACAAAGGGCAGTGTATAGAACTGTTGCCCGCACCAGTATTCCAGTTTCCTTCAGCTTAAGTTTTAAGCCCATACACACATCAGGGCTCTTTTGAATAGTGCTAGAGGAACACAGCCAACACAGTTTTGATGGCAATGCATCAACAGGAGAAGCACACTGGTAAAAATACATACAAAAAAAGATGAGAAATTCTCACCACAGGCTGTCACGATACACAAGTTAGGAGAGCATTGAGTTTCAGCATTCAGCGAGCTTACTGAATAGCCATAGTGATCCACAACGAAGGAGAAACTCCACTTATGCCCAATAATAATTTTTAAGCCGCACAAAGCAATTACTCCCGGTTAGGAAAGGAAACATGATGAAAGAGAGATGCTGTACAGCTGCATCAGCAATGACATCATAGCAGCACTCCAGCAGAAGTTTTCCTCTGGATGTGCTTTTTACCACTGGGAGTAAACCCACTGACTTCAACAGGGGCAGCGAAAGAAAGCAGTGGTTAAGGAACCCTTCTACCTTGCAGGAAATGCCACCTAAGCATACACTGACCCCACTGCATTCTCTTTTTGGATCTGAGCAGTAGTACTCCGGGATATTCCTTTTATACCTCCCTCTCCACGCTCACTCCCTGGCTAGAATCTGAACTTTGGTTGCAGATGACCACTTTGGTAGACTGATACAAGTGGTATAAAGCCCTTACTAGCTAAAATTTTTTTCTTGATAAAAACGTCTCTCACAAGAACTTTCAAGACCAAGTGTCTGCACCTCCACCTTTGAGCCTCACTGCAGTGTAAGCTCTACAACTGATTTCATCAGCTCTGTGTGGGTGCCTTTGGTGCTTCACTCACCTCCAGACAGTGAGGTGTCAGCCTCTTTCTAGTCACGTATCAGTTGTTTTCCATGCTTATTACCCAAAGCTGGTGTTCCTCGATTTAATACACAGCCAATGTATTAAATTGAAATTATTCTAACAATTATTCTAATCTTTTTAGACTATTTTCATACTTACTGCGTAACATTATTTTATTGACTATAAAGTGGCATCAAATTAGCCCTAATCCTACAAATAATTTAGTATGGGGGTTGCTTTTGTCATGTGAAATGCCTCTCAATAGCTCTGTTCCCATCAGAAAAGTTAACTGTGTGCTTCAGCAGCAGCAGGCCTCAGTCCATGCACCTCTACTTTGGCTTAAAGAAAATTACAGCAACTCCCTTAACCTAAAAAGCAGGAAAAAACCAAAAAGCTATGAAAAAAGGAAATATGGGCACTTTCCAGTCAGTCATGTTTTACATCCCCACTTCACTTGAAGGCTCAAGGTGTGTTCCAGGGGATTCTGCTTCTCCCCCCAGAATCTAACAAGGCCACTTAAATCTGTTCATACCTCATGTGTGTTTTAAGTGCAGAAGGCTGAGAAAATTTAGCCTCACACTCTGTGCACCCATAAGGCTTGTCGCCTGTATGCGTCCTTTCATGGAGCCTCAAGGCAGTTTTGGAGCTCAACCCCTTTCCACACTGTTGGCACTGATGACGCTCCCCACCACCCTCATGAACCTGGAGAATGTGCCTCTTGACGTCCTTCTTCCTCTTGAACTTCTTACCGCAGAGCTCACAAGGGAAGTGGCGCTCGCTGCTGTGGACATGGCGCTGATGGCTTTTTAGGTTGCACCGGTTGGCAAAGGTCTGACTGCAGGTTTCACAGCGATAAATGATTTCGGCTGCAATGCCGTGGCTGTGCTTTATGTGCTTGAGGAAACTCTTCTCATATAGGAATTCCTTCTCGCATGTGCTACACTTGAAGTTACTGCCTCGTTTCTTTTTATCGTCTTCAGATTTTTTTAGGTTTTCCTCCGATTCAAAGTTGCCATCGCACTCTTCGCTTTCAGGTTTGATGTTGTTTTCTGCTTGCTCCTCCTCCCTCTCCATATCACACATATCCTGGTCCTGAGGATATTTGTTTTCTTCAACAGCAACTTCTGCATTCTTCTGCTGCTCTCTCAGCCGCCTTGTATATTTCTTCTTTGGGATTTCCACAAATACTTTCCTCCCAGCCAGTCTCCCACTCGCCCTTCTGATTTTGGCATAAGGAGGCTTCATCAATTCCTTCTTTTTGTCCATTTTCTCTTTTGGTTTGGTAGCCGGCATCTCAGGAGACACTCCATTGCCGGGCCTGTCTGCTGGGGAATCCGGAGGATCCAGAGGACAGTCTGCCTGGTCAGCTTCTGCCACAGCAGCTGCTTTGGACTCCAGCAAAACGCTTGGCTGGGTAGCGCTCTCTTCCTCAGAGTTCTGTGATTCAGAGAAGTTTTGCAACTCCAACAGCACCGATTCAAGCATCTGCTTCTTTAACTGAAAGCAGGTTTCCGAGAGGTCCAAGCACTTCAGCTTTTCGGCTATTTCTAGCATACGCTGCACTCTGTCTTCTTCCACTTCTACCTTAGCAGTGTAGACAAACTCAAGAAATGAAGCGAAATCGGCAACCTGGACTTCATTCAAGAACACGTTGGTCCTTGGGCCATCCATGCCCTTCTCATTAAGGAACACCTCCTTAAAAAATTTGCTTGTTGCTGCCAATACAGCCTTGTGAGCAACAAACTCTGCCCGGACACCTTGATACTCCACGCTAACGGTCACGTCGCAGAGGTGGCCCAGGAGCCGCAGCTGATGCATTTCATTCAGAAGGTTGATAGGAGATGACTTGGATTCCAGTAAAACTGCATTACTTTCCATCTTTCTTCCCTCTGCAAAGAACTGTTAACAACATTGCACGTTAACTATTTGCACGGAAGCTAACAAAAATATTTCAGTGGCCAAAAGCCATGTCCAGACTTTCAAGAGTGCTTCACTTCAGATTTAAACATTAAGGTGCTTGAGCTTAAGTGACCAGATTTTCAAAGCAGCATTGTGAAAAGCCTGGCTAGAACCACGGATTTCAAAAAGCATCACCCTAAGCGGTCATATCTAAAGCCATGCTGCCAGTCACACACAGAGATTTCTCTTAAGTTAATTTAAGTCTCAACCAAAATCTTACCTGAAACACTAGAGGCTATTAGAATCTGCAATAGGGACAAAGCAAACAGAGGAAGATCAAAAGAAAAGTTCTCATTAAGGCATTTGGAATTAAGACATTATTCTCCCTCCTAATCAGGCAATACAAGAAAGGTAAGACTATGTAAAAGTTAACTGCAATCCTAAATAAACACTTCCTTAAACAGGCTTTTGAGATAACACTTTTAAACAAAACTCAGATAAAATTCCAAATGCTTAATCGACCAAAGTATAGGAGACTACAAAATCATATTCTCAAACTGTAAACCTAAGAAACGGTAAAAGTGTTTTCTTTTTTAAAAAAATCATTGCTCAAAATGGACTTACAGCCTTTAAATGCTGAATGCTCATTTGCAGCCTTACAAGGGCTTCACCATTTCCACTACTGTTGAGTTTATATCATGTTTCCCAGCGATGTTCTAAGCTGCTCCAAAGTTCTCAAAAGAACTGAGGGGTTTTTTTTTTAATATTTGATCCCAGAAGAAACAGTATTTCTGTGAACTTTGAAGACACTCTGAGCAACATTCCCCCCCTTCAATCTATTGATTTTTACTGTGCTCCAAACAACTATGTGCGCATGCATTTTGAATATGAAGAACTTCTTTCTTTGTATGTTCAAAGAAGAACTTTCTTTTCTTTGTATGCCCTCAGGTACAGTAGACTTGCAGCCTTTTATACACGGGACACTAGAAATCTTGCTCAGAAAGATTAATCAAAAAACCAGTGTACAAACAGAACAAAATTTATATTAATGTGACAGCAAGGAAGCCATATTAAGCATGAAAGACAGAAATGAGAATGGTATTCATAGCATCAAAATGAGACACTTTCTCTTCCCACACAGGGATATAAACTCAAGTTTTAGTCCACACTTGTTTCAACAACCCAAAAGTTAGACTCGTATCCCAATACAATTTTCTGTTAAAACCATTTTGAGAAAGTATTTTCAAGAAGCTGTAAAATGGCGAGCTACAAAACACACAGATTCACGGAGATCATTCATTAGTAGCCATGAATAAAATGGCTACTATAATATGCAAAAACAATAAAATGGCATGAGTAAAATGAATGCTTCATGGACTTGATACTTGGTAAAGAGCCAGAGGGAGCCCCTGCCCTAAGGAGTTTACAAATAAGGCAGATGAGAGCTGAGGGAAGTAGAATTGTTTTCCGGACCTCATGCGACAAGCCAGGGAACACAACCCACCACGGGCACCCAAACCTCTACCTTGGATTCTACAGGAAAAGACTATCCTCAGAACCAAATGCTTGTTATTTCCTAAACTTTGCATCTTCAGCTCAGTAAACTTTTAACATTAAGATTTAAATAGTTCCACTAACACTATCCCAGTAAATACCTAAAAAACACTGTTACCGAATTATGCTTACTACACCTAAACCAAAAGACCCAGGAAGGGGACAAAGAATCACCTGTGCCAGCTCAGAGTTCAACAAGCATATCAAAACCCCATCTGCTTTTACAAGCAAACCCCAATGCTATGCTTTAGTTTCGACAGAAATTTTATATGAATGAAAATGACATGATCTGAGTCCTGACTGAAAGGCTGACTCTTATAAATAAGCATAAAAGATGATGTTCAAACTTAGCTTCCCCGTCTCCATAGTCACTCCGCAACTTTTTCCTTCCAGGTACACAACACACTGGCACTCCAAGTAATTGAGGGTGAATTAAGCAAAGACTCACTGAATGCCTTATCTGAATTAATCAATGACATAAAAATACAACCTTTTTCCTCCCAACACAATTATTTTTGAACTACTTATGTTGTTTCACAACTATCCCTCTATTTTCCATTTGAGAACACAGCAAAAGCTGCGGTCACATGTAGACAACAGCAATCCCCAGCAGGAAACAAGAACCCAAACCACAAACTTCTCCCACTGGAGCGAACGAGCTCATAACTGTAACTCAGCAAGCTGCTCGTTTCGGGAGCTGACCGCAGATGCGTGTCAGATACATTGTGCCAATTCCTTTTTTTCTTAAGGCTGCAAAACAGAAACCTCCTGTTCTTCTCACCACAGCATTTGCAGAATCAAAAGCCACCGCGAACGCACATCGCTTGCTCTCGTTGGTAGCCTTCCCCTGGTTTGGAGCTTGTTCAGAGGAGAAGCAGTAATCCAGCCTGTACAGTGGGATATGCTGCGCTGTGAAGGCTTTTCATTGCCACTCCTGTGGCAAGTACACTGAGCTGCTGAGCACTGCGTTGGCACATCATCTTCAACACACGTACTATATATATTCATCTTAAAAAGGACAAGGCCTGAAAATTTGCAAACTGAGCCTGCCCATTAGGACTAGCCTGTAGAACCGAGATTCAAATAAAAGCTACTCAAGCATACAGGCAGCCATCGTATGCCACCAATGTATCCCCTTCCAGAGGAAAAACTAACTCAAAACTGAAAGAGATAAAAAGAGCCAGCCAGATTTAAGAGTCTGTGAACGCACAAGCTTGTCTGTTCTTCTGCACCAACAATTCCACACAGTCTAACAAGAGACATTACCGCTAGGCGCCAACCTGCCTCATTTAGGATTGAAGCTACGAGAACGTCACCACAACAACAGGCACAACCTGCGTGGCTGAAGCAGAAGTTAAACCTGTGAAACAAAGGACCGCACGCTGCAACAGACACCCCACCGCAGCTTCAGATGACGGGCTAGAGCACCCCAGGAGCAGCCGGCAGCCGCTGCGGGAGCGCAGGGGCGCTCAGAGACGGGCCTGGCCTTCCGGAGCAGGCCAGGAGACTCCTGCATGGAAGGAGGACGGGGCATGGCCACACGGACATGGCCAGTCACCCTCCTCCTCCTCGGCAGGCTTCTTCCTCGGCCTCCCCCGCTGGCCACAGTGGCCCCAAGAAAACGGGCCTGGCAATGGGCTGCAGCCCACGCGCGCATCTCCCTCCGGCCAAGGCCGCCGTGGGGGGGGCGGGCGGGAAGGAGGGGGCCGGTGGCAGAGCCACCACGGCGGGCCGCCCGGGGGAGAGGCCCCCGCACTCACCGGGCAGCCCCGCAGGCGGAGCGGAGGGAAGGGGGCCGGGCCGGGCCCCGCCGCNAAAAAAAAAAAAAGAAAAAAAAAAAGTTTTTTTTTTTTTAAAAAAGGCAGTAATTGACAGCGACAGCGCGGGACGCTCTCACAAGGCTTCCAACGTGGGCCCATGGTAACACGGTTTCATGGCGGTAACTGACGTGATAAGTAGAAAAGGGAGCGATCGGCGTCTTCGGCGTTACTAACACTAGGTGGCACATCAGCTACTTTTTTCAGTGTAACGCTTCCTGGTTTATAGAGTTTACCTTGGTCAACCGACCAAATTTCCGGCAGAGAGTCTTCTTCGCCCATACAGGCTCCCGAGAAGGTTTCTATTTTGGACCAATTGTGGTCTTTTTTGGTTGTCAGATCGATTAAGAAACTTCTCCAGTGAGCATTCCGGTCATGAATCTAGAAAAAAAGGGGGAAAAACCAATTACATCTGAATTTTTCTCTAACAACAGCTTTAATACTTGAGGATTTAATCCAGTGCAAAATCAAGTAATATGCAGGTTAACTCTGTGATAACTGTGCTCAAATGCAAAAGCTGAACTCTGAAATGCAAGAACAAGTCTGTTTTGCCAGCTCTGCGCTGATTTTCTGGCACCGCTGTCGCAGAATGCTTCCAAAAGAAGCTGGAGTTTTAACATACAGGCAAACAGTAACTTAAAAACTTGTAATTGGGAAAAAACCTTATGTTCTGTCTTGGCAGTCAGTTCAAGGACCCAGAGGTCTCTGAAAACAGCTAAGCTCAGCAATCCGTTTTTCAGCACATCACAATGCTGGAAGCACTTAAAATCATGCTCATTCGCAACACGAAGACATTATAAACCACCATGTTGCAGCTGCTGTGTAAGAGGCTTAAAAGACTGCAGAGACTGCGGTAATATAAAATGTGGTACCAATCCTTTTTTCAGAAAAGGATTCAATCAGTAATAAGCATCTTAAACAACTGGTCCTTCCTCATACATTTTTACAAGATTAGATTTTCCTTTTGAAGACAACACCGAGTACTTGGGAGATGACTATCTGGACCACCAGTAGTGGGAGCTGCCGTGCTGCTAGAGGAAAATTCTGCACACTTCAGAAATATATTTTTAAAAGCTGTGTATAGATGGCAGATCGATCTCCCAACCCTCATGTTCAGCACCAACGTGAACCCTCATTAAGGCAAGAAACCTCTCAGTAGTTAAAACGTCACCACCGCAGTCTGCCTGCCACAAAGACACCCGAGGGGCAGCGTACCGACACGTGTCTGCGCAAGGTGGACATGTCCGTGAAGGTTCTCTCGCAAGCTCTGCACTTGTACGGCTTTTCCCCGGTGTGAATGCGCTGGTGGCGCCGGAGAGCGCCCTGCTGGGTGAAGGTTTTCCCACACTGCTCACAGAAATACGGACGGGTCTCTAAAACAAAAAAAAACCCCAAACCGCATCAGGAAGCACAGGGTTAGAACGCAGGTTCTTTTGTTTGTCTGTCTAATTTCAGCAGACAAAAAGCATAAATAATTTCTAAAAGATAAATATTGATAAAGTCATATACATAGGAAATTTGTGCTTGAGGCTCTGGTTTTTAAGGTTACGTGGCAAATGTTTCTTGGCGGCAAAGGAAAGCCCGGTAACAGCTCTCTGATTTTGCACGGGGAATAGCAGCAACTACAGCCACTCCCTGCTCCAACATCCTTCAGCAACACAAAACAAGACCCATTCTTATGGGCAAGCAGCATCTGATATGATACAAGACGATATCGTGCCCTGTTTAACAAGTCAGGATCAGTATGAGCCCTGCTTCTCCTCATCACCTAATTCAAGGAACTTGTAAAAGTGGTTCTGGAATGAGATGTCACCATCCAAATTGGAAAGTACCTCAGATCCCAGCTTCCAGTGCCATTTTTTTCCCCAGCCCTGTTTTTGTTTCGTTACCTGCATGGACGTTACTGTGCTGGCCTAGCGAGGCTCTCAGTCCAAACGTCTTCCCACAAACCTCGCACTTGTAGGGCTTAGCACCCATGTGGCATCGTTTATGGCATTTTAAATATTCGTTGGTGGCAAAATGTTTTCCGCACACATCACATTTAAAAAGGCGCTCTCCTGAGGAAAGAGAAGACGACATTCTGAATTCCTTCAGCAGAATTTTGTACTTCAAAGTTGGTTTTCAAATGTCTTTCTGTCCCTAGTAGTTCCTGTCTGGTACTTGAAGTCTCTCCTGTGAGCGACAAAAAGTGTGCACTTTCTCTAAATCCCAACTAGCAGTTTCCAGCAGTACAAAGGGAGAAACCAGATGGAAAGAGCAGAAGTATTTAATGCCTACCTGTGTGGGTCCTTTTGTGGCCCGTGAGTTTGCCTTTATCAGCAAAGCAAGCCCCACAGTCCTCACAAATATACGGCTTTTCCCCTGTATGGGACCTAAATGAAATGAAGCACAGATGATTATTACTAAATTAACTCTTGTAGTACATTCTTAAATTACTCTATTTGAAATTACATTGTACACACTACAGGCAGCATACTTCATTTTTTAAATGAAGTGGGAAAAAGTACCTCCTGCTCAGTCAGAAGAGCGTTTGCCAGTATAGGTGCTACACTAAAGTGCTAAAACTCCCATCTAAGGTTTATCTTTTCCTCACTCCCAGGCCCTACAAAATCCACCTTTCTTTTACAAGTTATAGCTCATGGTACCAGCACTGGAAGGGAGAAAGCAGGGGCGATGACAAGCTGCTGCTGTGCTAGAGACTGAAAGTGCATCCAGATTGTCCCCAGCACAATGCCAGCAGCAGATGTCTTGGAGAATGCAGGCCACATTCTCGGCTTCCATAATCCCTCTGTTTCATGTTCTCTGGCCTGCAAACTTTAACTGCAGGATATTCCCATTTTTAAGACAAAAGATGCTAAGGGAAGTCAGGCAAACAGTGTTTCTAAACACATGATTTTGAACTAGCTCAAATCAGAAAAAGTCTGAGCCTAACGTCTGGTCTTAACACTGTGCCGAGTTCCCCTTGTTCCAACCCAAATAGTATGATGTGCAAAAACACGGGATAATTACAAGCTGTTGGGCAAAGTGCTCCAAACATGAGACAGCCAGTTACCCAACACAAACCTCATGAGTCAATGTTTTGTTGCAGCCATACCACATCTTACATGCAGCACGGCTCTGCTGCGTTTCGGCTGACACAGATCATCTTGACATTTCAGACGTTTTGCTGGTCCTGAATCAGGACACCTCACCTGTTTTTAAATAGCTGTAAGAAAGCGTATGAGAGAGAAAAAAGCTACTATCCCCATTATATGGGTCCACAGTCTCTAGTAAGGGGATTTATCTCACTTCTTTTACCTCTCCAACAGTTAACCTCCTCTTATAAGCTATCTGCTAGGTTCCCTGTTTGAAGAAAGATGGGAAATTCCATGGGATGATTCACCCTCTCCTAGGAGAGGACATATTTAACAGAGATGCCACCAGAGAGCAATTCACCCAGTCTAGCTCCAATGACTTACAGAGGGAGCCCAGATGAGAAGTCCAGCTTCTGTATTGCATACAAGAAATGAAATCCCACACTAAATGACTTCCTCAGAGTGATGAAGAGCGAGCAGGGCTCAAGATCTGGGTCTCTGAGGTCCTTGACTAATTCTTCAGCCTATGCTACTTTTCATCAGTGAAGGCCATCATCTTATTTTGAAAACTGTCTCAAAGGACTGGCCTTTGCTTACAAGTTCAGATAAAGCATGTTTCAAAATCCCTACCAAAACTGATGCAATGACCAGATGTACAAAGCCTTTACGTAAAAGAATTAATCACAGATACTACACAAGAAATTATATCCCAGTATTCCTGTTACAAGGACACGCAAGGAGAATGACTCAGAGCTGGGAAGTCAGAAGAGGAAAAAAGAAGTGCTGAAGCAAGCTGGGCATGCAGGGAGCGGTAACGGGAGAAGCAGACTATAAGCTGACCTGGTATGGATCTTAAGTTGCGATGGCTGAGCAAATTTTGAGTGACAAATGCCACATTCGTAAGGTTTTTCTCCTGTATGTGTCCGCATGTGAAACACAAGTGCTGTTCGGGAGCTGAGGATCTTCCCGCAGACAGAACAAAGAGGGCGTTTGACTCTGCCTTCGTGCTTCCGCATATAATGTGTTCTCACATCTCTCTTTCTTTTAAAAGTAGCATTGCAAAGGGTGCAGGCAAACTGCCTTTCTTCAGTGTGGACACATGCTCGATGCTCCTTCCAGCTGTTGTAACTAGCAAACGACTTGCTGCAGATGTCACACTGATAGACTTTACCAGGCAAGCACTGATGGACATCTCTACAGTGATCCACGTACTTTTTCCGGGAGACAAACTGCTCATTGCACTTATCGCATGTTATTACATAGGCAGATTTCTTATTCACCCCACTTTTATTTACCTTCTTTATTTTAAACTCTTCACCTGATTCACGTTCTTCACCATCCTTCTCATTACAGTATTCATCATCCTCATCATCGTCCTCAGTACAGACCTCCTCATTATCTCTACTGTCTTCAACTTCTGAATACCCCGCTTCATAACCTACCTCCTCCTGGCCCTTCACACTCATTTCACCTTCATCTTCATTCCCCTCTTCACTCATTTTTTCACTTCTTGCTTCAGCTTCCTTATATTTCCGCTTCTGTTCTCGCTCATTGCTACAGTTTGCTTTGGTAACAGATGAACTCCCGGGTTCTTCCTCACGATGTGTGGCCTCTTCGTGCCTCGCACACTTTCGCTGTTCAGCCTCCGATATCCCATCCCACGTCTCTCTCTCGGGATCTTTGTCACAGCTTGTTGCATTTGGTCTATGTACAGAGGGAACTACCATCCAACAGACAGGCATAAGTTTCCTCTCTTGCCCAGACTCATGGATTTTTCTGTTAAAACAAACAAAAAACAGAGCACAACTTCAATAGGTTTAATTGTTTCAATTCAGACATATTTGCCTCAGAGGAAGAGCTGTTTCCTTCTAATTGTTCTTCACACCATTAAAGAAATTAACAGCATGTTTGGAGAGCCAGGAACAGGGAAATTTTACGTAGTCAGACCAGTTAATCAAAGAAAATTAAAAGGTCTCAGTTCATCAAGGATGGTGCCTCTCAGGTATATATCTTCATCATCTGATTAGTAAAGTTTTCGTCCAAGGCCATGATAGACAGCATAAGAAATTATGGACTTAAAACAAGGGAAATATTGATTAAATACCTATATGGAAAAACAACACAGATCTCTGTAAACCCTCAGTTGCAGTGGTTAACTCTACTTATCACTACTCAGTGCATGCAACAAGCTATGTCACTCACAACACATGTGGAATGTTTTTTCTGCTGCTGGACTGAACTACAAACTAATTTTGACATTTTTTACAAGGGAAGCCGAGATCCCGTAGAAAACCACCTATCTCCTGTACCACACAGGCAGGGTACGGAGACATTTGACATGTACAGTGGCTTCTGCAGCTCTGGAAACTATTGTGCAATTTAAACATCTTGTTTTCAGTCAGGCAGCACTTAATAAGCCTATCTGGAAGCTCATATTACCCAGCAAAACAATATGCAGGATATTTGCCCCATGAAAACCATATTAAAAAGCACCACACTGCCCCTATGTTTATGAAACGAGCGCTTTGTACATTTTAAACAGATGCTGATTCTTTCCAGGTTCCTATTAAAAAACCCAAATCTGAGGCTTCCAAAATCACCTAACAGACCCGATGCACAAATCTTCTTTGACTGAATAGTAAACGTTTCCTTCAATTCCCAGTCAGGGACACCTCAATACAGTAATCTGGACTGAGCTTGATGAGATCAACAGAAAAAATCTGTGCTGATTTCAATACACTTCTGATTGGATCCAAGGAATTCTGGAACTAAAGCAGAGAGGACTTCAGAAACCGCTTTTAACCTGGTGCCCTGAGAAAAACCACATTTTTTCTGTGCACGCATGGACACACACACACACACACACACACAGAATGCTATACCTTACATGGTTATTGTAAGCAGACCTCTGAGCAAAGCTGGCAGGGCAGCGTTCGCATTTATAAGGTTTTTCCCCCGTGTGCGTTCGTACGTGGACTGTGAGGCCGCACTTGGAACTGATGACCTTGTCACAGTAGGGGCAGGCCTGGGGATCACGCTTCTTCTCATGCGCCCTGCGGATATGGTCATTTCTGTCCTTCTGGCGCTTAAACTTCTTGCTGCAAAACACGCAGGAGATGCCCTGCTCATTGCTATGAATGGCGAGGCGGTGCTGCCGGAGGTTCTCGTGAGTGGAAAAGAGTTGCTCGCACATATTACAGCCATACTTGACAGCCATATTAAGGTCATGCTTGAGCTCCATGTGCAACTGGTACTGCTCCATAAAACGGAATGATTTGTTGCACTTCTCGCATGCAATCTGCGGCAAGGCTTTTGCCATGTGCCGCCGTGATTTCCTACATTCCATTTTATTGGCAAATTTGGAAATTAAACTGTTTTTATCTTCCCACTGCTCAGACAGAGTGTTCCTAATTACTACGGAGGCTTCCTTTGACTCAGCCTGACTTAGGAGAGAATGACTGTTCTCATTTTCCAGACTGGCGATATCCATGCTGAGCCTGTTTCTGTTATCTGTCTTGTTACATTTTGGTAGCTTTGCTACCCTGGATTTTGGTTCTGGAAAAGCCGTGCCCTTTTGCTCCAGGCTTGCTGGTTGGCCTTCAATGAGTTTGTAGCCAGCCAGCAACTTTTTATGTTTTTGCCTATCCCAAAGTTTCCTCTGCACGGGTATTGTAACAACTTGGGAAGAGTTACTCAGTTTGTGGTTCTCCTCTTGCTGCATGGAAGCCCACTGTGGGCCAGCATTTTCACACAGCTGACCTTTCAGATTGAGGCTCAAATCTAAACCCTTCCTGCCCTCTGCTTTCACTTCTTCACAAATGTCAAGCAAATCCTTGCATTCAAGTCTTTCGGCTATTTCTTTCATCCGTTGCAATTTTTCTGCTTCAATCTCCACTTCTGCAGTGTAAACAAACTCCAGGAAGGAGGTGAACTCTTCCGTGTAAATGTCTTGCAGAGTCACTGTGCAATTCTTGGTGTCCAGCATCTCATCATGCAGGAAAAGCCCCTTGAAATAATTGCTAGAAGCTGCCAAGACAGCTTTGTGAACCAGAAACTCTTCCTGAATTCCGAGATGTTGTGTGTGAACCGTCACATCACAGAGGTGACCAAACTGGTACAGAGAATGCAGTGCCCTCAGGAGGTTAGGAGCAGCAACCTTGGATTTCATTAGAATTTTCTTTTTCTCCATCCTGCCAGAAAAACAGACAAATGTTTGAATGCTTGCTCTCCCTCTTCCAGGAGCTGTCTTTTCATTCATGTACAATGTTAACCACACAAAAAGCTCAGTGGAGATCCACGTCCTAATTCCTAATTTACAAGATGTGGCAAAGACCCCAAGGCTACTTCTATCAGTGCAACTGTCATTAGCAAACACACTTCCTCTACTGCAGTCACAGGCTTAGATTTACATGCGAGGATAACCCTTCAGAGTGAATATTCTGTAGCACAGATGGTAACACTAACAAAATATGACTAAAGTGATCCGCCCAGCTTAATCGTAAAACATTCTTCATACAAGTACTTTTCGACACTAGAGGTTACAACAATTTATAGTAGAAACAAGTATCTTTCCCCACTCTTGTCCAAAGAGGGAACTGAAGCATAGCAAGTCACTTCCCATTGTTTTCAGGCTGGTGTTAAACAGAGCCTGTGTTTTCACAGTCGCACCAGGCTCCACTCACTGCACCAGGCAGGCCCTTGTGCCAAAGTTGGGGAATATATCTTTGGATCTGGTTCAGTTTTGTTTCTATTTTTTTCCCCATGTAAACAATCACACCTAGGGGTTAATAACACCAGTTAGTAAGGTTCTGATATATTTGGCCACTTAAATAATATACAGGGACAAACTATGTACCTAGAAACAGCTACATATTTTTTGAGAAGGTCATAGTGTTTTACTTGAAAAATATTTCAAAACTGCCCCTTCTGAATCAACAGAGGGGTCAGAATTTTTTTGACGTTTTGACGTTTTCAGAAAGAACAACTCACATTTGCCCACCACCTCTAGAGACAGACTTTAGCTATTATTACAGTAAATCCAATGCCCGAGAAGTCTGTGGCTTTCCTATCTTAACCTGCATATGATACCTATACTGCTGGAGCAAGAAGTCTCATTTACCCTTGCCCATAAAGCACCACAACAATGCTGTCAACCTCACTGAGGCCTTTAGATGCTCTGATCTGATCCTCTAAGCTGATATTCCCAATACAGCGTAGTTTTAAAATGCCTGTTATTTAGCACATGCTTACAACAGCTTTGCAACCAAAGGAAGAGCATGAGGCCAAAATAAACAGACGAATCAGTTTGTTATTACTTAAAGGCTCCATTTAAGCTTGGCTCGCTGTGCTTCCCTCTCACAATAATAACGATTGGCAGAAAATTACACCAAATTGTACTTTCACTTCTCATCTAAATTATGTTTGACATTATATTAAATACACTCCTGGCAGATACAAACTGCCTGATTAACAAGACGAACGTGTCTTCAACATAAAGTACCGGAAAGTCGAATACAATACATAGCCTAGAGTGAATAGGTCTGAATAGCAAGCTCAAGAGATAGCTTTGAGAATACTCTTCCTGTTACAAGCTACCGCAGTAAGCACCGCAGAGGATAATCATCTTCTAATCTGCAAGGCGCGAGGTATTCAATACTTGTGACATCCCAAATAATGTTTTAAAAACTGCATTTAAGGATTTAAATTGATTTTTCTAATGACCCCATTAAGTGCCGCTGGAACGTGCAGAGCTACATTTGTAGGAAACAGACAAGATTTCTACTAGATATAAAACGTCTGTAAATTTGATTTATGGAGGTCTTCAAATACTTGTACTTAATTGGGGGTTTGATCCTGAGTACTCAATGAGTTCCTGCAGGAAGTCCCACCCCAATCAGTGAGACTGCTTGGGATTCTCAGCCAGCTGGTGCACAACCTCCTCACTCCTGCACTCCTCACTGTTAGCAAGTTCAAAGATGTTTACTCAGAGAAAAGAAAACAAAAATATTACTACAGGAAAAATACTTAGGAAAGGTAACTAGAAGAAAGAGACAAAGCATGCGTTAACATCCCATAGAAGCTAGAAATTGAAGAGAGGAATATACAAAATACTGTTGTCTAAATTCTATCAGAAAAGGATTGCTCACATCTAGACTTCTACAAGCGTTCAGTAATTATCACAGTCTCTGCCTAATGAATTCTGGCCAGCAGGCATCTTTAAAACACTCCCAGCTCAACATTTACCAACTATTCCCTATGATCATTAGCTATGTGGAGAAACAGCCCTAACAGCTCCTATGGCATGCTTGAAGGCTGAAAGAAGTGCAGAGGTTAACACCAAATTCAGTCCACAAATTCACAAAAGCTTCCACTTAATCTGTCCCCTTGCTTGCCCTTCTTAATGTTTTCCAACAGGATATCCTTCTTCATTTCTGTGCAGAACTGACCCCAGGGTTGCGAAGCTCACCGATCAGTAGCGCTTAAAGAAATCAATGAGCAGAGCATGTTCTAATTTCCTCCTGTTCCTTTTTAAGATCTCCATCTGTGATCAATTCTTGATATGCACTCCCGTGTGAGCTCTACTGATACTAATATCTGATACTAAGCCAAATGCAGAGGTACGTTCCAACATCATCTCTTTAGTTCAGCTGGTTCTAGACTAAATCAGCCCAGAAACGGTTTACTGAAATGTCTTTCCAATGAAAAATGTCACAGATTAATCAATTTTCACAATTTTTTTTCCTTCAGAAAAAAAGAGACCCTATGTTTTGTTACCACTTAGAGAGGAAACTGATGTTTAGTTGCCTGAAGTGGTATTGAATATAGTGTGTTTTCATGTTTTACAGTTTCGTGAGGTTGACAGTAGAACATAATGTTTCAGGGGTACAAGACAGGACATAAGATTATTTTTTTACACACAAAAAAAGTTCAGGTAATAGAAGATTTCCAAATATTTTGCTTTTATTTTGGGGATAAGGAAGCAGCTTCTTATACCCAATAGATTAGGACAGCTATTTTCTCCTTACTTTTTATACTTCATTAACACTTAACGACAAGAAAAGATTCTTGAGCAATTCCCATCCAGAGCAGTGGGATGCACATGACAAATGTTACAGCAAATCATCCAGTTACTGAATCAAAGAGAAGGATGTATTTTGTTCTAATCGCAGGGTAATGTTGGCTTAAAATAACCATCAGTAATCAAAGAACAAAAATAATGGTAACGTCATTAATAAGTCTAATTCTATCCCTCCATTTATGAACATGAGGCACATTGGTCTTCACAACGCTCCTTCACTTTTGCTCTCAACTGCATCCATAAACCCAGCACTCCCAGAGCTGCACCCCATCTCTTTCGCTTTCCAGTGCTCTAGCCAGCTCACATCTCATAAGGATCGGCAGTTCTCCCTCCTGTTCCACTGCAAATACGCCACCCTAATCCCGCAGAGTAAGTTCCCGGGTAGGATGCAGGACAGTCACGAAGGCGGAAAAAGTGCAATGCAGCAGGAGAAGCGGAGAGTGCTCTGCTGCTCCACAACCCCTCTGTGAGAAAGATACCACACCCATTACCACTTACGAAACCAGCACGATGTTAACCAGCACGTTAACGGCCCTGAGAAACATCATTCCGCTGTACCCTGAAGCTACTTCTGAAGGTAGCAAGCTGCCAGTCTCCAAGACACTGACTTCAATTGGAAGATTTCAATGAAAATAACATTTTTTCTACACGTTCCATTTTATGGGTTTGTTCACAACTTCTTTCAGTTTTTTGCCTGGGAACGAGGGAATACTTTAAATAATTTGCATGCATGCAAGATTTTCAGAAAACACAATTAATCTAAAAGAACCACTGCAAAAGCCAAAACCTATTTCAACTCAATTACACTTCCTAAGAAGGCCACTAGAATAAGTACAGCCGTTTTCAAAAATAAAGCCTAACAGTGCTTTCCAGTCTCTAAGAAAAGATTTATATATCCTCTGTGCTATAGCACTCTTTTTTATGATGTGGCAACACAGTCAATAGCAGCTACCTAATTCAGGATAATTAACACAGTAAATGAAGATGTTTGTAGGAAGGACAGTAAGTATTTCTAAAACATCATTGTTTCTTGGACTTTCACTGCTTGTATGTACTTTGCAACTTCTATGGGCCAGAGCCTTAACTGGTGTAAGACGGTATAGCCCTTTGAAGTGAAGACAGTGAAGGTATACTGATTTATAAGCCCAACTATCTAGGGGAGAAAAACCCAATAGGTCAAAAAAATTTAATTGCATACCTCTCAAAAATTCTGTTATTTCACATAAATATACCCTGCTTTTTACAAAATCTAGATAATCTTTGGTTGACTGATTTTCCCGAAGCCTTTTCAATTAAATCTGAAGTTTCTCTTCAGAGAAGTGAGAAATTCTTCCTCAACTTAGTTTCCCAGAAGAGTTCCTTTGAACTCTCAACAGTTGCATGTACATGTACAATGAAGAGCCCTGACAACAATCAAAATGAGAAGCCTTGAAATACTGATGGCATTAGGAAAAAATAATAATAATAAAAAAAGAGTCCTAGTATGCTTTTACTTGACTATCTTTACCCTCAGCAGAAACCACCCAAATACCTCTGTAAGCCACCAGTATGGAGTAAGAGCGTGTAATTGCTCCTCTTCAAGCCTGGGCTACCATTTGGCAAAATAAGCCCAACATGGGTAGATCATAACAGGAGGGTAACACCCCAGATCCTGACCGATAAACTGCTCAAGACTGGATTGAACAACCAGAGCTGTGTAGAACAGGCAGAATACGTAAGAGCGCACAAAATGCCCCAGGTGAAGGGCAATAAGACTCATTGCCAGAGATGTGTAAGACCTAGCTTCAGTCCTCAAATGAGCCACACCTATGGTATTATTTCTGATTTGCTTGGCTTTTTCCTGTAAAATTTACCTGTTTTAAAGCATTGTGATGAAAAAATAGATCAATGACAATGAGATGATAAGCTAATATAGATGAAAAAGAGCATTATAAAGATATAAATAACAGCTGGAGTTACTCAACTGTATTAATCATATAGAAAATTAAGCTTACTCATATAAATTCCCACATGATGCAGACACATAAAGCTAGGTATGGCGGGACATGGAGCAAATAGTAACAACTGCACCTCTCCTGCCACAGTTTCTGTCCTGTTTGTGCACTGCTGAGTAAGTTGAGGAATTGCCATCCAGAGCATCCCAATTTATATCCCAGCATGCTGCTGGACAAATTCCTCTCAAAGTCATTTAACATTGTTTGTTTCTTTCCCCCTCCCGCCCCCCCCAAACTTACAGAACTTTGATTTCTGCCTCACTAAAAACCAAGTACGTTACCTTTGAGATGCAACTGGGAACGCTCTTCACATGAGAAAAATCAAGGCTGACCCCACTTTCCAGGTGGAACAGCACTGGCACTCACAGTCCTATCTGAAAGACACCACACCGTATTATTGCTTATGCCGCTGACAAAACAAAGTTGCAANGGGCCCCCTCCCCAGCAGCTCCAGGGGTGCTTCCCGGGGGAACTTCCCCGCCCCGCCGGCCCCTCAGGGCCACCGCCTGGCCTTACNAAAATAATAATAATAAAAAAAGAGTCCTAGTATGCTTTTACTTGACTATCTTTACCCTCAGCAGAAACCACCCAAATACCTCTGTAAGCCACCAGTATGGAGTAAGAGCGTGTAATTGCTCCTCTTCAAGCCTGGGCTACCATTTGGCAAAATAAGCCCAACATGGGTAGATCATAACAGGAGGGTAACACCCCAGATCCTGACCGATAAACTGCTCAAGACTGGATTGAACAACCAGAGCTGTGTAGAACAGGCAGAATACGTAAGAGCGCACAAAATGCCCCAGGTGAAGGGCAATAAGACTCATTGCCAGAGATGTGTAAGACCTAGCTTCAGTCCTCAAATGAGCCACACCTATGGTATTATTTCTGATTTGCTTGGCTTTTTCCTGTAAAATTTACCTGTTTTAAAGCATTGTGATGAAAAAATAGATCAATGACAATGAGATGATAAGCTAATATAGATGAAAAAGAGCATTATAAAGATATAAATAACAGCTGGAGTTACTCAACTGTATTAATCATATAGAAAATTAAGCTTACTCATATAAATTCCCACATGATGCAGACACATAAAGCTAGGTATGGCGGGACATGGAGCAAATAGTAACAACTGCACCTCTCCTGCCACAGTTTCTGTCCTGTTTGTGCACTGCTGAGTAAGTTGAGGAATTGCCATCCAGAGCATCCCAATTTATATCCCAGCATGCTGCTGGACAAATTCCTCTCAAAGTCATTTAACATTGTTTGTTTCTTTCCCCCTCCCGCCCCCCCCAAACTTACAGAACTTTGATTTCTGCCTCACTAAAAACCAAGTACGTTACCTTTGAGATGCAACTGGGAACGCTCTTCACATGAGAAAAATCAAGGCTGACCCCACTTTCCAGGTGGAACAGCACTGGCACTCACAGTCCTATCTGAAAGACACCACACCGTATTATTGCTTATGCCGCTGACAAAACAAAGTTGCAACCATCTTCTGGTTTTTTACCATTTACTTTGTGCTGCCAACAGATTCCTATGTACGTAACGGCCTGCAGCTCGCACAGGTTCCCTCTCAGCCTCGCAAGGAAATCACAAACCAAAGACCTTTTCCCCCTGTGCTTGACAACAGCACGAGTCTCCTCAGGGTACGGCAGGCGGCCGGACCTCCCAGCAACACCAACGTGGGACAGGCCGGCTGTCACCCGCCACCCGCGCAGGGACAGCTCACCCACGGGGACACCGCCAGGCCGCCCCACGCCCCGCTCCCGGCTGAGGCCTCGCCGCCGCCATGCCTGCTCATCAGGCGTCGAGGCCCGGCCTGCNGGCCAAACCACCGCAACCCCCCCCCTCCCCCGGCCGCTCCCCCTCAGCGGAATGGTACGGCGCGGGGAAGGCCCGCCCGGCAGGGCCCTGCTGCCCGAAAGCAACATGGCCGCCCCGGCTTCACCGCCTCAGCCGCCTGTCTTTGGCGGCCATCTTGAGTGAGGGAGGCGGCGGGCCAGGAGCGGACAGCCATCTTGGGGCCCGCCCAGCGGGTCTTCCCGCTCTCCTTGAGGAGAGGCGCTGCGGCGCACGGTGTCCTGACGAAGCGCTCAAACCTGCAGGCATGGGCGTTCGTTTTACACCGTTACACTTTAAATTATTTTCTGTCAAGAAACTGCAGCAACTCCCTCCTTGGTCAGCAATACCACAGGATGGTGCCAGGCCTTGCTGTTGGCTATACACATAGGCTAGCCCATAGATTTATTCTGCGGAGAGTACCCACCCCAGGCAGACGAAAATTGTGGATCTCTAGGGTTTTTTTTTTTGTTCCTGTGAGAAGGTGAGCCAGCCTTCCTCCGGTCTCACAGCGGGCCAGGTTTCGGGACCCCAGACCTGAAAACCAATTGAAGCTGGCTACCAGGGCTGGGTTCAGTCAGCTGTGGTACAGTACTGTCTCTACACCTCCAGGGCCAGAGTAAAATAAACAATTTCTGTGGGGGTCTTCATTTTTCCAATGATCCCTCCACATCTTAGGAGAGCTGATGGAAAGAAATCCATGAATTTTTGTAGCTTGTGTGTAGCTGTTTCTACAAAACGGGGAAAAAAATCCAATCAAGATAAACCAATTTGTTTTCACATTTGCAAAGCGTGGTGTTTTCAGTGTTTAATCAAGTTAAAGCGTTCCTGTTGCCAGTGGCTGTCTATGGTGGGTTTGTTCCTCAGGCACAACAAATGTCTTTCCTTACAGCCCAGTTTGCTCTGTCAGCTAGATCGGCTCCTCACCATCTCCCAAGGCAGATACTTACGGATTATTTCCAGTATTAGGAGAAAAGCTATAGGAATTAAATTAAGAGTTGGCACTTTGGTGTGGTAAATCTGGGCTTAGGAGAAGCACAAACCAGGTCTCGCATCTCCCAGAACCGCTGTTCCTGCAGGACGAGACGCTGTTTCTCACCAGTGAGCCAGTATTGCTGCCATTTATCACACAAAATGATTTTAAACAGCTGACGGATAGGACAAGTCCCTCTGTGGGCTGCCAAGTACTTAAGCATACACAAATCTTGTTTCCAAGACAAATGATAGATAAATTCCTCCTTGGAAGCATTTTTTTACTGAAGTGCAGGTTTTAATCTTCAAATTTTAACAGCTTGTAGAAATGTTGGATGATGATTGTAATTCCTCAAGGTAACATAAAATAAATTCCTCTATTAAAAAAAAAAAAACAACAGAAGAGGCAGGCATCACTGCGAGTTATTATGCTACTTACCTTTCCTTTCTATACTTCTGTCACGCAAATTTGAAACTGGATCCTATAATTATCAGGCTGCTGGCTACCAGATATTAACAAATGTTCATAGAGTTATATAAAAACAAGACTACCGCAGGAAGGACAGAATAAAAATATTTAGAATAAAAATAACTAGCGCAAACTCAACTTGCTTAGAGTCATCCAGGCCGAGAGGCAAATCTAGCCTGACAGATAGCTCCCACTGAGGAGTGCATGCTTCCACCATGAATTTGGTTTTCAACCCTGATTATTTTGTTTGTATTCGGGGAATGTTTCTATTGTCAAGACACAGCTCTAGGAGTGGAGAGAATGAGCAGCAATATGAGTGATCCACGCTAAAATGTCAGGATAATATTCCTGTATCTTAGCACAAGGGAATGGTGTTTGCTTTTACTTTATCGGAAACCTGGTCTGCTCAACAGTTCTCACCCAGAGGAGTTGGGAGAGAAGATGAAGTGCAGGCTCCTGTCCAATTTAGTCTTGCTTTCATAAGGATTGAGTGAATTGCTGCAGAAGTTGGCAGCGCTGTTGCACTGGGTTGTATCGGCGTGTCAATCTTTGTGGAGCTGCCCAGGAGGGATTCTCCCAGCGCTCCTTCTGCATACCAGTGGCTGGATTTCACACTACCCTCCTCCACCAGTCTCATTTTTCAGGCCGGAGGAGATGAACTCGATTCTCCAAATGTCCTGAGTGCTCAGGTGCAGTTCAGGGGTGAATGCTGCCCTGTGGCTTCCTAGAGCAGTAGATTGAGCCCTGTCTCCCTCATCCCTGATGAGTATCCTGATGGCTGGGGGAAGGGGGACAAGGGTGACTTATTTGCGGTCTCTGAATCATTAATTCTTTTCTGCACAGTTTCAACAGGATGTCTGAAATGGTTGGGAGGCGGCAGAGAGGTGTCTGAAACCTCTTAGGCTGAGGAAGACGCTGAACCCAGGTGCCCCATGTGTGAGGCAAGTGCTCCAGATGCATGGCTGTTGTAATAAAACATGATGCAACGACACGTTTCGCCCTTTAAGCTGAAACACAGCAATGTCCAGGAAAGAACTGCAGCCTAGGAACCCAGATTTTATCTGAGCACTTCCTTTGCCCGGGAGGGAAGGCTTTGGGCTTTGATCATGGTGAGTAAGACCAGGAAAAGAGGAGAGGTTAAGGAGCATTTCTGCCAGCCAGGTCACGCCACTGCGAATACAAGTTCTGCTCCTGCAGCACTGATCAGCCAGAAATTTGCAGATGCTTGCCCAAGGTCAGATGAGACATTTGCAGCAAAGCAAGGAGTGGAAGTGTAGTCTCCAAATCCCAGGCTGATTACTGGGCTGCCTCTTCCTCTCTGGCGCGCAGGGGGTAGCTCTCCATACACGGCATCACCTGGTCGGTATTAGGGCATTTGTGATTTTGGCTCTGCTCGGTCACCTTGCAGATGAGTGAGGTTGGAGTACATTTTTAGAGGCCCTAAACCCTGCCCTGGCAATACAAGATGAAACTTCATCGTGCATCTCCCCTGGACAGCCATCCTTTCCTTGCGGCTCCACCAGAGGATGCTGCATACTTTGGAAAGAGCAGCCACGGACTGCAGCGCTGCTCATCCTTTCCAGAATCCAGAGATCTGCGGCCAGTTGCTCGCTGGCATAACCTGGGCCTCCTCGCATGCAAGATGAAGGGACTTCAACACACTTGCAAAATCAGAGAATCTAACCGTGCAACTTGGCTTGGGATCACCACCAGCTCCTTCTGGCCTTTGCCCACCAGCTTGTGGGCTCTGTCCCACCAGCTGCACAGCAGCACTCCAGTGCACTGGTGGCATTCCAGCTTTGCAGGCAGGCAGGCAGCGCCTGCCAGACCCCTAGCCTAGGGAGAGGGGACTGAGCAGATCCATGAATGATATTCCTTACGTGACAGCCTCGCAGCAGGAGCCCAGTCTATGCTGGGCTGCCCCTTTGCTGGGGGAAGGAAAAAGATGGGTTAAATTGCTAAAGAGTCTGGAATGAAAATATTCTGGGAAGAATAGAAAAAGGCCGAAATGAATAGTTTCTCTTGGTGGACAAATTCATCCCCCATGCTGTTCAGCTGACTGTTGCATCAGGAGGAATCTGACCACATGTCTGCAGAACTTTTGAGGAGGAGAGGGCTTCAAAATACATTTTTCCCAAGTTTGGAGCTGATGAGGCTGAAGCTCTCCTGAACGGGAGCCAAGCCACCGCTCAGCAAACCTTCATGTTGTCCCCAAAACAGAGACAGAGCTTTCAGCATAGTCTAAAAATGCAAATTCCAGACAAAATCCTAATGAAAAACAAACAGCAGGCTCTTGGTCTATATGTCACTGGTGCGTACTGGTTAGCCTCTAATGCTATTCTGCATAATACATTTTGGCATATGATGTTGCTACAAATCAAACATACCATATATACTCCCCCTTATGCTGCTTATATGTTAAGTCTTCAGAAGCAGGAGTTACGTATATATTCCAGCAAAAAAATTCCAAAATCTTGGTGTCACTTGAAAAACACATGAATTGATAAAAGTTTTTATGAGCTTGTTTTTTTAAAATTAAAAAAAAAAAAAGAAATGAGCTATCGCAATACTAAGGAGAAGAAAAATTTAATTCTCAGCAAGGTGAAGTTTGTTTCACTGGAGAGAGACTGGCCAGCGGAGCAAACTGAAAAGAAATAGCGGCTTCCTCATCTCCAGATGCTTTCAAGCACCCTTCCAGAGGGAAAGCCTTAGATAGGCACAACTGCACTCAGTAACTGGATAAATGAGAACAGACTAGATGGACTAAGAGCCCCTCCTGGCTTTTAAAAAGATATCTATGAATGTATAAATTATGTAGATCGCATAAGATCTATGATATTCCCCAAGCCTATGATACATTAGTTCGTTTAACTGGGTGGTTAAAAATCATGATCCCTTCCTTCCTGAGGCTTGGCTCCATCGTGAGAACTTGGGGCTTTACAAACCTTAACGTCTGTCTTTGTCTGGAAACAAGATGATGAATAATTATTTGCTAAGTCGTCACTTGGAAAACATAACAGCTTTTGTCACTTTTCTGATATTGGACTATCAGGTAATTTAGTGCATGTTCCTTCTATGGGATTTACTTTAACCAATGCCGTAAACAATTTTGGGTGCTACGGCATAGGAAGAAAAGAAGCCTGCCAAACGATCCCTGGTTTTGTGCAGGAGTTGTGACGAGGGGTCTGGTGTGCTGGAGTGGTGGAAAAAAGCTCTTTTCACCACTTCCCGTTCCCTTGTGCTACTGAGCCAACAGTTTTGATATTAACTTCATGTTACTGATATGGAGACACCTCCAAAGCTTGTAAGAGTCACTGGAAGGGCTCCTACTGAGGTCAAGGACTCTGGGCAAGACCCTTATTTGAGAAGGTCTGTCAGAAATGAACTTGGAACCACCTGATTGGCATTAGGGCATTTGTGATTTTGGCTCTCGCCTGTGAATTACTGATGCAGAGCAGCACTTTTCCCATCTAATTTTTCTTTGTAGCTCATTCCTGCTTTTAGGCATTTGCGATAGGATATATTCCCACAGTTTCAGAGGCAGCTGCTTTTGAGTTAATTCACTACAATCCTGACACCATCATCTTGACAAGTGGCCTGTTAGGTTGATCGAAAACCAAACGTAAGAGGTGCATCAGCGGATGGTTTCCCTTTGTTACCAAATAAATCCCCCACACAGCTCATTTGTTATATGCCCTTGTTTATTACACATATTTAAGCTGTTGGCACATTGTAAACTTCTGTTTCTCCCTGTACCTTCCAGAGAAGCAAAATGTTTTAACCCGTGCTAAACTATAGGCATCAAAACCAGCAATTGCCTTTGGAAGCATATGATTTTTCTATCATGTCGCAGACAATATTGAAGGACTGGATTGGTGCAACTCTGGAGAGATCAGACAAGCTTTCCCTCCATATGCAAACCTTTTTTTCATTCCATAACTCTTACATTTCCAGTCAAGCCCATATCCAAATAGTTTGCTGAGTCTGTGGGTTTGTGAAAGATTATAAAGATCTTGTTTCTCTGTCAGGAATCTAGAAAGCAGGTGGATGATGTTTAGTCTCTGGCTAACAGACACTGCTGATTTCTACAGGATTCTAGTGCTTTCTTCTCTTGGAAACAAACTGCCTCCTGTTTAGTTACAGGCACTTAAATACAAAAAAAAATATGCAATCAGCAGAGGGAAGAAAAACCCATTTTTTTCCCCCCTCCCCTGCATAAGGCCAAATGGATTGCAGAGGATCACAGAGAATAAATTAATACTAGCACCTTGCTCCCAGCCAAAAGAAATAAAACAAAAAAACCAAAGTTATTCGTAATGGCAAGAAAATAGCAATTTCTTGCCAGATTTACAGTCCTAGCCTTTGCTAATGTTATCATCCTTTATTTTGACCAAGAGCTCTATTAAAATAGCTGCTGATTTGATGAAGGTGATGCCAGACAAACTCCACCTGATCCCAGCTGTGATCTGATGAAAATTTTAAAGAAAAGAAGTCCAAATCCATTGGAGTAGGACTGTTTTGCCATGACTAGCTGTATTTTCCCTTGATCCCCAAAAAACTGCATTGCCTTGCAAGACCACAGACTTACTGAAATCGGTGCAAAAACCCTCCCTGTGAAGCCCAGTCAAGCAGCAAAGCATCCCTGGTGCCTGCAGGCTACATCTGGTATCCAAATCCCTGCTGTGTGCCAGCCTTTATCCCTAAAAGCTTGGCTACTGCCTAGGACCAGGTGATTGCAAAGCAAGCCAAGACCTATAGGTACCTTTGTGCAGCTTTTCCTCAACCAAGCTTTTTCTACTATAAAAAACCAAGACACAACCACACACAACCGTGTCCCCTTCCTTACCTCCATCCATAATTCAGTACTGCAATGATAACGTGGCCATTAATTTAGCCAAGGACTCAATTCATGTTCCCATATCCATCTCATCAGCCAACCCATGATGCCTCATGTACGCTGGATGGGAACATGTCCAAAAGAACAGACTCACCGCCAGGAAGGATCCGCTCCCTCCACATCATCTTAACAGAGGCCTCTTGACTTTCAGACACCTGAATTAGCTTATACTTTTTTTTTTTTTTAAAGTGTAAACATCTCCTGTCTTCACACAATCACTTTTCTGCAGTGATTATTTTCCTTAGTGATGGGCCCTCATCATGATTTAAGAATCCAAATTATTTGGAAAAAAAATGAGAATTTAGGTTTGCATCTGGTCGCTCTCTCTCTGGAGGGATGGAACCGATGTCCTGGACCCAAGTGTCTTCAAGGAGCTATGATCTGGCTCTGAACTTTTTTCCTGTGGGTGTAGTCATACCTCCAACAGCTATTGCTTGTTCCCCGCCTGTGATGAGAAAATGCCCTTTTTATCACCAGATTGGGTGTGGAGTCTTCGCCTGGGATGAGTAAACATGCAAAAGGCAGCTGCCTGGAGAAATAAACACCTGGCAAAATATTTTTGGAAACTTTGCGATTAGTCATTGTCTGTGTGTTCCTGAAGGTCGTACCCCAGCTGCGCAGCCTGGGTCGCAGGGAGCGTTCCTGGAGGCTGCATCTGTAATCGACAGGTTTTATACATCAGCATAGCCTTGGTTTCCAGCATGAATCTGGTCTAAAGATGTCCCTTTCCTACATCAATTGGTAGCAGCTTTGGGAAACAAAAAATAAGAAACATCTCAATTAAAGCTGATGGACTGACTCCGTTGGTCAGAGCATGTTTGCATGAATTTACATGTATGTAAATTACCCACCTGTTGAATCCCCATGAGGTAAGGATGGACTCGAAAGTGCAGCTACCTGAAAATATCGAAGTACATCTGCAGAGCGTCTTGCAGTCTGAAAACAAAGCATGTGCTTGAGGACTTGCCAAGGCATGGAAAGTATGAACTTTAACTACTAAATGCATCTGAAATGTCATCTGAGGGTTGTTCTGCGTTTCAAACAGCTCCCTCCAAAGCAGTTGGCAACCCTTCTGTGGTGGGCATCCAGAACACTGAGTGGGAAACAGTCATTACCATGCGGGTGGACAATCCCTGGTCGTAACTACCAGGTCGTGCAGCACCACGTTCTTTCTTTGGCCAGAAATGTGGGTTAAAGTCAGCAAAAGTAGCCACATGCGGAGCTCTGGGATTTCATCCAAGAAAGCTGATAGGTGTACTTTGGAATACAAATAAACAAGCAGGCACACTGCAGATGGGGAAAGAAGAGAACGCAGAGGAGACACACCAGGAGAAGGAGATGCTATAGCAGAGAAAGAGAGGGAGAAGTTGAGGGCAAGCCATTTCAGCCAGTACAATGGAAGGAAAGCTGCTCTGTTAAAAACTTGAGCAGGGATCCATATCTTCCCCTGGGGCTCTGGGAGCCCTGTTGTTGGCCACTGAGCTCCATCTGCTTTGTCCTGGAGGTGGTCTGAGAAAAAAATCTTTTTTTTACTCAGAAAGTGGTCAAACACGGGAGCAGGCAGTGCAGTCTCCAGCCTTGGAGATATTCAAAAGCAATGCGGACATGGTTCTGGAAACCAGCTCTGGGTGACCTGTTTGAGCAGGGGCTGGACTCAGTTCAGGGAATGCACTCTGTATTTATATACCAGTATCACCTCTGCATTTGTTGTCTTGTGAAAACTGCACCAGGTGGGGCTGGTGGGCTTCAGCCGGAGCCACACACCAGTAAGATACAGCCTGAAAGCCCCAATTTTTATTGACACAAGGTATCTTTGAATCAGGTCTGTCATCTCAAGCTGCAACTAGAGATCAGAAGCATTTGCTGTCAGACTCTTCCTGCTCGTAAACCTGCAGATAAAATGGGTTCTCACATTGTTTCTTGCTTCAGAGACACAATTTTGTGGCAAATTACAGCGGCACTGCAAAGGCGGCAACGGGAACTCTTGGCAACAAATTGCTGTTTCATGCAGTGGCTGCTCACGAAGCACGTCATGTTTACCAGCGCTGGATTGGGAACGAAGCCTGCCTTTTAAATATGTGATTCACGTAGGTACCGAACAGCAATACCTTTCTAGCCTCTGGTTTTGTTTTCAACAATCTATCAAATTACCTGTCAAGTCTTAACTCCAGAAATTTTGTAATTTGCAGCATCCCCTGTGATACTTCCAAGAGCTCTCACTACAGCACTGGCCATAATTATCTACCAGGTATCAAACAGAAGAGAGATGTGAAAACTTGTTTAGATAATTTAAATAATATTGGCTTTATGTTTCCTGTAGGGGTAATTAGATAACAGACTAATATAAATGGAAGCACATGACGCACTTAGTCTACCTGCAATACCTCACTAGCTTGAAAATCTGACTCAAGTTTTCCTGGATGCAGAATCAACCCAATGCAGTTCTCATCTGCCTTCATCTTTTATTCCATCTTTGTATCCTCCTTTCAGCTGTCCTGTCTGGAGAAGGGCCACGCTGAGATCTGTCCTTGTCACTGCTAACAGAAAATGCTGATGGAACATCGTGATCTCTGCACAGTCTGCAGCGAGCTTCAGTTTCTGTGCAAGGGGAATGTTCAAGCTCATTAAAAACACAATTAATCCCCTTTTAACCATCAATATTTGTTCCCAGCACAGTCATTAAACACTGAAAAGGAGGAGGGAAGTTTTGTACTGGAAGCGAATAAATTGGTTGTTTTTGGACTGCTCCCAGAGAGTTTTACTTTTCCCCTAAGCCTTCCTTGCCCTCTCCAGTCGCCGAGGCTTGATATTTGGATGGGAAATAATTAATTATTTTTCTCATAGAATAACAGCAAAGAGGAGTAAAGGAAGTAAATGAGAACGTTGTTCCGCTTGATGATGAGGTGGGTCCAGCTCTTCTGGGAGGGTAGGAATAGGCAGACTTGGTCCCTTGCTCCAGCTGTGATGGACCTGCAGGGACACCTTACTTCTGCAGGAGCTCTCAGTGTAGATCAGGCCGTTTGCTCTTGCAGATATTAATTATGATAAAAACTGGAGCAATACTGAGGTCACCAGCTTTCCAGAATTGCAAGCAAAGCTTAAAAAAAGCCCCGCAAACAACGGGGGGAGGAGGCTCGGGCATACCAAAAGGCCCACCTGAGTGAGGGATGGAGAGTTTAGTGCCACGGATGCAGGCTGCTCCTGCCTTGGTTCCAGAAGAAGTCCTGAGTGTGATTAAACTGCGTAGTACAGGCGTAGCCTGAGAGTCTTCGGGCTCTGATGGCACAAGCAGGAAGACTGCAACGGGCATTTCCATCAGCCTCTTGCGGGCAGGGTACCCCGTTTGTAGCTCAGGGTTATGCCAGCCACGTTGTTTAAAGGAGTGGGTTGGCGAGGGGACCTCTGGCTGTTTGGCTCTCCAAGCTCTGCTTTCATTTTACCTCTTCCTGTTGTTTTTCCAGCTCGTATCCTTGGCTATAGAACTGCTTATCTTCCAGGTTAGCAAACGGCATTTGCCTCATCAAGGGCTTGTTCTGCATTACTCCTGCTCGCCATCTGTCCATGGGGTCGCACTGCCCGAGCACATGAATAATTGCTAAAAAGGAGGACTGATCTGTCTAAGGAAATTAATAATGGGTCAGGTGAAATGCAGTGTATTCTGTGCAGGAGTTAGTGGACGAACAGGCAGAATGACAGCTTGAACTGAAAACTGGTTTTTACATCTGTTTTTGTCAAGGTATGGCTTGCTTTGTAAATCGTGAAAGTCAAAAATCAATCCATGTCTAAGGCAAAGGGCTTTATTAACTCCAGCTGAAGGAAGAGGAGAAGGGTTGCAGACTTTTTCACCAAGGTCACAATAATTTACCAGCTTTGTGCTTATTTCAAATAATTACATGGTACTAAATCTCAAGGACAGTTTTCATTGCTGGAAGCAGGACCAAGTGTAAGGTCGGCTGAGACCTACTTCTCTCCACTGCAGAACGATGGCCAGCTTGCTCTTCAAATACACAAAATAAGTATGCAGAAGTATTTCCAGACAAATGACTGATTTTTGAAAAGTATATTTCCCCAACTACCATTTAAAAAAATATAAGTATTCCTAAATAATAATAGGGCTAGTAAGAGGCCATACACCTTTTGGTATAGCAGCGGTGACTTTTGTTCAGGCCCTGAGCTCTTTGTTAAAAGCATCTGCTTTTACTTCAGGGATATTTAATGATTGTAGGGCACCAGAAATGCACAAATTCAAGAGCTGTAGAAATGCCAGATGGGAGAAAGCAAAAATATTTCTTCAGGTGGAGTTTGAGTTTACAAAGTTTTACTTCACCTTAATTAAACTCCCAGAACATAGTGTACTGATGGGCTTTTGCATTCTTATTTCATTACTCTCTATACAATTATAAACTAGTATTGCAGAGAAATAAGAAAAAGATGCTGCCGCAAACATGCTCTCACAGGAACTTTAACGCAATCCTAAACCTTTTGTACCCAAAGGAGGAATTGTGCTGTGCATATGTGTCACAGCTTGGCTTGCCCTGGTTGCAGGTGGGGCTGAGCCTGTTTGAGATCAGGATTTGTCCAAGGACGTGCCTTATTGGAGCAGTTGCCTAAACAAGGCACCACCCAAGCACTCACAGATGCTTTGGGAAAGCCTTAGGATCTTCAGGCATCTCGTGCAGACTGAGCTTTGCAAGGGGAGAATCCAACAGCAGGGATGCTGACCAGCCCAGGCAGCTGGGCAAAGGGCTGGAAAAGGCTCCGAGCGAGGTGGAGTTTACCAGGATAGGCACAGGCAGAACGAACTCTAATGCCTAAAGGTACAGATCTGACCTCTCCTACACTGAGCACCATCCTTCCACCTCCCTCACCCCAGATAAAATGCACTCGTAGGGAAAAAGCAATTTCTCTGAGCATGAACATAAGCAAAGCAACCCCGTTTTGTGTGCACGGACTTGCTGAGGAACTGGCAACGACACCGCCGGTGTGGCTTGCTTTCTTAATCCCACATATCAATACAAAAAGATGTAAATTCAGTCAGTCCCTAGATTGCACTGGCTGGAGACTGTAAACAAACCGAGGAGAGACAATGTCAGACAAGGGTGCGAGCAATGCTGCAACGCACAGAAAACAGCTCTGAGGGTGCCGAGTTTTGCAGGGAAAATGTTGGAACGCATACCGAAACAGTCTTGAACGCCTCCATGACGAGGACCTTTAGGTACAGTCAGCTGGATGCTCTTGATGTAATTTGGAAGGGAAACCCAGCAAGAAGAGGGGCTGATCCCATGCAGGCTGGGAAGGAAGGATCGCAGAGCAATTACAGAAATTGTGGCCATGACCAGGCAGCTCCCTATCCCATACATAACATCTATTGCTTTATTAGTCTGCTCCGTTTAATTGGAGTATGAACCATTACACCCTGCGCGGCTGGAGTGGTCTAGGATATTGTTATTACTGGACCCCCTTCACCTCCCACCTGCAGGGAGGGGAATTCACTTTGCACTGAAAACAAGCGGCCGCACAAAACAGCAACAATCCCAAGTCACCACGTTGGCTTAAACACACCCCAGCCCTCCTGCAGTCACAGCTTGGAAATTCCTGCCTTTTCACTAGTTGAAAAAAACCCACAGATAAATCACAGCAGTGAGCAACACTGGCTTGTATCGGGCTGAGGTTTCTGCTTTGGTTTTATTTTGAGAACGTGCATTGCACCACAGATCTGTGATTTGCTTCATTTTCTCTATTATTGCTCTCAAAATAATAAAAATAAAACTCCCTGCCAGAAGCTCTGAAATCAAGCAAAGGCTAGTGCTCTCATTCATCATCCTGGGCCAGGCCACTCCGTCTCTCTTCTTTGGTCACCCCCTCGCTCAGCCAAACACACCATTTATATAAACTCCTGTGGCAAAACAAACATGCTCAAGGGTTATAGGGAGCTGCAGCCCCCCATGTCGTGCCACCCAAACCAGCCCTGCCAAATGCATGCACAACCTCAGCTCGATTAGGTTTGATTTATTTCTAAGTGCCCTCAGAAATACAAGGGCTTTTGGTTAAATACAACAAGGCACGCGTCGTCTTTCTAACACTCCTCTCCATCTTCATGCTCAAGCCACGTCAGTGATAAAATGTTCTGAAATTAATGGCAGGCTCTGTAAGCAGTTGTGTCACTTTATAAAAATGTATTTTTAATTGCCACGCAGTCCTAGAGAGTGCTGTTATCTCATTGCTTGAAAGCTGTAAAAATTACACTAAGAATCTGTATAAATCAGCTTGAATTACCAGTTCCTGTAGAAGCTGGACGACACAATGAAACTGCTGGAGGGGAAAAAAATGTTTCATACTGGCTTGTAGAACAATGCAGGCCTGACAAAGGACATCTATTTACATGAAAACTTTCGTTTTTTTGCAAAGGAATCACACTAGCAGAGAGACTGGGTCCCCACCAGTATCTGAGAAGTGACAGAAAAGGCAGGTGACATTTGGTGTGTCTATTTTCGCAGCTCAGAAATTGTCAGAGCACTCAGCTTCAGAGAAAGGTGTGGGGTCATGAGGATTTCCAGCAGCTGGAGACCTGGCCCCATGTAGCTGCGATCTCAGTGGCAGGTCAAGATGGAAATGGAGATGTGCCAGACACTGCCATGGCCTCCACAAATGATGAACCTGTACCGGAGCGGTGCTGCTCTTATTCCAGGAGGCTCTCCGAGTGCATTAAGTAGCATGTTTTTATGTAGAGGAAGAAAATTTTCACCTATCACACTGAAATATAATGAAGATTAATTAGGTCGTGCTTGCAAAGCACTCATCAGTGCCAGGTGCCTACTGCTAGCATAATTACATTTATTATGGATGCGCCAGAGCATCCCAACTGCTCTTACACAGAGAGCCTGACAACAGATTTACGGAGCACTGTTTATGCCAGCAGAGCATCCCAAAATCGCTCTTTCAGCCCCAGGAGGTGTTGCAAGGAGAGCTACTCCCGGGCGCGCACCCCATCCGAGCCACGGTGAGCACCGTCACCTCACAGCCAAGGGGCACAAGCCTTTGAGAACTGCGAGGGTGAGGAAAGAGAGGAAACTTAGTCATCTTCCCCCACCAGCAGCTGAGCTGCAAAAACGCGGCAGCATGGCGAGGGCTTTCCGCATCTCTGAAGCAATTACAGGCTGTCGCCACTCACAGTAACACATTACACAGAGTCGTATCGTCTCAAAGATGGATCCCGGATGACTTGTGTGCTACCGAAAGACAAGGGACGTGACAGGACCCCTGCTGGCATGCTGCTCAGTTGCTAGGCTGTGTCCTCTCCACCCACTCTGCGGTTGACTAATGCTGGTGACCCCAGAGATTTTTCACTTGTTGAAGATAAACTGGTGAACACAAGGTTTCCAAACTCACTATTGCTGTTGCTACAGGGTGATTTTCAGCTCTGATGAAGGGGAGCGCCTCTGCTCGAGCCCTTGTGTGGTCTCACCAGGCTGCTGTGGGCTTCCTAGAAGAAGACATGTGTTCCTGCAGGTGGAAGCCCAGCGGGAGCAAGCAATCCCCGTTGCAGCCTCTCCTGATGGCGCAGGGAAGCACTGCAAGTCACAGCCCCGCTGCTCTATGCGGGCAGAGCCTCTTTTCTGGTATTTTACCATTCCTGGCCACTCTGCAGTGGATCTCGAGATCACTGCTGGTGGAAAGCAGAGGAAGTTATTACCATGCTTTGTTACAGAGGAGCTGACGATTCTGCTGACAGCTTTCCCTTTCCAAAACCCACCACTGTTTTGCCGGGGGGCTCGGTGCTGACGTCAGCAGCCCGCCCGCAGTTTTGGGGGGACCTCATTGAGGAGGCAGCAGGGTGAGGGCATTGTGCAAGAGAGCCGGGGCGGGAGGAAGGGCAGGGCGTGCTGGCCATGCGTGCCAGCCTTCCTGCACCACCCCGGGCAGGTCCGGCCGCGTCCCCACTCCCGCGCAGGATGCTTTCCTCATCAAAGGCTGTCCTGAACATCCTGCGTTTCCTTTCTCTCCTCGGGAGACGTATGCGACCTGCTCCCCACCCCAAGCTCAGACCGCAAGCGAAGCATGGCTTGCTGCGCTGACCCTGCTTCCCTGCTTTTCTGATCACGTCAGTGGGTAAATGAATAGTTCTCCTCGGCACGCACGACTAGCTGAAATCTCTGCTGCTGCAGCTTCAGGGTCCCAGGCAGTGTCTGTGAGCACAGGGATGGTGCTGGTCTGGCCACAGTGGGGATGCCCGAGATCTGTGCAACCAGAGGTGGGACTGCTCAGGGTGCGCCTGAGCCAAGCCCAGGCTTGCTTTAGGTGGTTGAAGAACATCCCAAAATAAGATGAGTCTGTATTTTTAAGCCCTACCTCTCAAGATACATGAAGACATGAAAAAACCATCCTTAAAAATAAAAAAAGAAGAAAAGGAAAACAGGCTGTGTCCCTAAAGTGTCAGAGAAAAATCTGGCAGAGACCTAAATGCCTGAGCAAGGCCTCGGAAGCCAAATGGAAGCAAAAAAGGTGCAAGACTGCTTTTAAAGCTAATCTCATGAGTTACTGCAGCTCAGCCAGACACCTCTGAGGGCACAGCTTGCCACAGCGCGTGGAAAGGCTGAGAAGCCGAGTTCCTCCTCAGCATGTGCTGGTGGCACAGCGAAGTGCAGGAAAATCAGCAGCTATGGAAAACCACCAGAAATGACTGCTCCCCAGGATTCCTTCTGTGTTTGTTCAGAGACCTGGAGGACTGATCGTGTCTAGATTTTACCTGCTTACTGCCAACAATGGTTATACACCAGCTTCCTTACGGACCAAAATATTCTCCTCGCATCACCTGGTTCCTTGCTGGAAATTGTCACCATGGTGGCACACATCGCCCAAACATGCATAGGGTCAATGTGCTCTGGGAGCAGAGGTGCCACACTTGGAGCACACCAGATGCTTTTCCTACTCTGCTGAAGACTGTAAAGTCTCGGGCAAGTCATTTAAAGCTCCCTCAACATCAACCTTTCATTTTTAAGTCCATCTCGCATGGATGGACTCCTCAGCCTGGGACTGAGCTGCCTCTGGGTTCGGAGCTGCCTCCAAACACAGCAGACATTTCCTTGCCCTGTGCTGCCAGGAGACGCAGCGGATGCACAATGTGACATTTAAAACTTCCCAAGGGAACCATGCACTCATCGGCAGAGGTTATGGAAAAGCTTATGAGTGGATCCGTGTGAGTGTGGCTCCACAAATAGCACTTTCCTCTCCAGAGCACGAGGTTGGGAGTTCAGGACACACACCTAGAACCAAGATATGAGCAAACAGCCATTTATAAAAGCCCAGAAATCTCGCATCAGTAAACGCCAACCATCGGGCTGCACGAATGTTTCCTGCCTTTTTCCGGCGCTCACCAGCCCGTGAGAGACCCATCAGCAGCAGGACAAGATGCACGAAGTCACGCCATACCCGTCACCATCCATTGAGCCACAAGGACCAGGGTGGGAATTTTGTTCCTCTGGAAAATGTTAGTGCATGGGAAGGAACAAACATCCCATCTTTGCTTCTGCACAGAACAAAGCAGTAACCTCAACCTTTTATTTAAAGGACAAGGTGCAGCACCTGCACCACGATGTCAAGCAGCTGGGTGTCTAACCCATCGGGCAGGGACAAGCAGAGGAAGATGGCTTGGCACGCTCTGCTCCCCTCCTCTGGACTTTCTAAATGGTGCTGAAAAAGTCACTTAGGTTATTTTGCTGGGAAATGCAAACCAGAAAGGTAAAACCAAGAGACTAGAGGATCTCCACATCTTGCTGCAAGCCTTCCCTATGGCCTCGCACCTGCGGCACCCTTGGAAAGAGCCAAGTGACCGCTCGCCCCCAAAACACTCCTGGTGTGCATTGGGGACGCGCCTTCCTCAGCTGGTGCATCCCACCCAAAGCATCACTCTCAGCCAGGGCTGCTGTTTTAGCCACAGCAGCTGGGGTGGTCGTGCAAGGTCCCTCCCAGAGGACCCTTCTTCCCTCAAGCAGCAGCACAGACATGCCGCTTGCAAAGAAGAGCCTGGGAATTCCCTTTTCCTCTGTGCCTTCGGGCAGCGTTGTGCAGCCTGCCTATTTATTTTGGCAGGGCTGTGCTAACTGGGGTGGAGTTTCCATGTACACTAATAAAGCAGTCGGGCCCTCACTGCAACCCCCCGTGCGCTGCAGGCACATCGTGTCCCCAGGCATTTCTGGGGCCACATTTTTAGGGGAACCACACCACTTGCTCGAAAAAATGCAGCCGAGGTGCTGGGGGACTAATGCCTGGGGACTAACATGACATCTGCACAAAAATTTGCTGTCCTTCCAAACAGGCTCCTCACCTAGACCCCGCCAGCTATGCACAACAATTCTGCGTATCTAGTTGTTGTAAAAATAAAAATCCTCTCAGCTAGACGATCGTGGGCTGGTGGGCTTGGCAATAACCCATGCATTTGGCTGTGCTGAGACACCCACCATCCTGCTGGAGCAGCTCCACTAGACAAGAGGTACCGTCCGGGGGTTCCCACCTGTGACACACATGCACTCATGCACTACGAATGTCATGTTTAATCCCTTAGTAAGATGAAAGTCATCCAGGCTGGGATGACGAAGGCAGCACGTAGGCTGTGACAGAGCAAGGCAGTCACGCCGCCTCAAACACCCCCATGGGGGACCCATGTTCACTGGTTTTCTGTAATCCTTTCAAGCTGTCCCAGATTTGGAACGTTTGCAAGAGTTGGAGTTTGTATGTTCACTCCTTTTCTCTGAAGGAAAGAGGCTGCTCCCTCTAATCCCCTTCACACTACTTGAAGATGGAAAAGCTTTTCCTGAAAAGCACCACTGGCTGCTCCAAGCCTGCCGTGCCATCGCAGCACCGGGCAGAAGGGGGGTGACCGACAGCTCAGAGGTTGGTGCAGCTCCTCTGACATTCTTCCCGGAGATGACTGGGATACTTGAAAGGAGTACTGGAGCACATCCTCATTTCGCGATTTTTCCGTCCCCTTTTGCCAGTTCGAAGCTGTTTTCACAGATATCCAAAATTAACTTCATTTTTCTAGCATGACCTTGGGATCTTACGTCAGTGAAGGGGATAGCAAGAGCCCGTGAGAGCAGCCCAGTGCCTCCCGTTGCTTGCTGCACCCCATGTTTCTTGGGGGCTGCTTCAGGCAGGGTAATGCATCTTTTCCTTAGATTGGGGCTAAAGAGGATAAGCAATGAGGAGAAAGAATGCAGCTGGCTTTTTAATAAAGGTATTTTACTTGCAGACGTCAAGATGCTACCCATTCCCCACCAAGGTATTAATATCCTGAGCACAATTTTGGGGGATTTTTTCACTTCTCTAAAGGTAAGACTGTGCACCAGGGAGGGATGCATTTGCCTCTGGCCCCTTGCAAGGGTTTCTCTGCAGATTCCCAGTGCAATGCACACCCTGCATACTGGTCTGTGCTGGTGCCTTCAGCCAGCAAGCCAAGAGAAGAAGCCGATGCTGAGAGAGGTGTAGGATAGGAGGCGCAGGGGAGTGCAGCCCGTGGCAAGGTGCAGAAGAGGAGTCTTCCCATAAGAGGTGCAAGGTCCAGGTCGTCACTGATTTACACCCAAGGTACGCTTTCCACCTGACATAAACACACATTTGGCTTTAAACACGTAACAAGTCCCCTAAATGCTCATCTCCTGCACGTCATAAGGCACCCCACACCCCGCAGCAGTGACCGGCTGGTCCCAGAGGTGCCCATAAGAGCCACTCCCATTGACTCATCCTGATGGGTTTCCCACCTGGCAGCACTGGGAGGGTCTGGACAGGGTGTCCCTTCCTCCCAGCTCATAATTTGGGGCCCCGCCTGCCCTAGTCTCTGGGCTTCTTTATGCTGACCAGCTTTTATCACAGAGCCTTGCACAGTGCAGCTTTATTTGCCATCTCATTAACCAAACCAGAGCTGCCCTGGTCAGGTTTGGAGCTGAAGGCAGCACGGCTGGAGGAGATGGGAGCTCCTTGGGCAGGCAGGCAAACCACGATGACCCCATCCGGGTCTGCTGATGTAAACCAAGAGCTCATTGCCATGGCAACAAGAGCAGGGACCACAACATGTATTTTTCTGGCATGATCTCAGCAGCTCCCAATTCATACCAGAGAGCCTGTTCTCACGGGGCTGCGGGGGTTCACTCGCTCCCCTTTGGCACCGAGAGCCACAGTGGTTGCTCATGTGCTTCATGCACAGCCAGTTCATCCGTGGGGCATGAAGAGGGTTGCACAAGCCCTAAGAGTCCTAGGTAAGTGAATAATATCCCAGCCAGCCTGCAAGGAAGGGAGGGATAACTCAACCCAGGGCAAGTGCCTGAACAGAGAGGGAAGTAGGGGAAAAAAAGCACCTTTTGAGGATGCTTTCCACCTAGTCTCTGTGGAATATGCTCATGGGGTCAGGACCCAGCAGAGCCCTAAATGAAGCAGGGGAGTTAGGAGGATGGAGAAGCAATGGTGGAGGGATGGCATGGCAGCAGCACAGCTTTCTGCGCTCCGAAACCCTGAGCTTGCAGCCTGGCCACACCAGTGAAGCTGCACACACCGCATGTGTGAGACTGCCATGAAGGACTTGGGACTTATATACGGAAACAGCAAAGCTTCAGCATTCCTTCCTTCCAAGTCTGTGGCTGTAATAAACATATGGGATGATTTACACAAAGAAAGAAGTTGTATACCTTATCAGCAAAATGGGAGTTTGCTTTGTGCCAGCAAAGCTTGGGCAGATTCAGGCTGTTGTGTAGCACTGGCTACCCCCAAATATGTGTGCTGATGTTTTCAGTAAGCAGCTGCAGCTGGAACACCTGGAGACGGATGCTGGGGCCGATGTGCGCAGATTGATCACACATGAATAAAACACTCATTCCTCTTCTCCCCCTTACTGGAGCTGCGGCTGTTTCACCCCAAGACAGATCGTCTGGGGACGTGGTGGATTCTCCACCTTTACAGTATTTTAATCAAGACCAAATGCCTTTTTTAAAGCGAGGTGAGAGTTCAAACACACAGTATTCTCACTCAGCGCCAAAACTGCTGGGTGAAATTTATAACCTGAGTTACAGCGGAGGTCAGTCCTGAATGCTACAAACTTGAAGGCATACGTACAAGCAAGATCATATCCAAGACTCAGTCTGTAGATACGATGCATCTAGCGATTTGTGGCTTTTGTACATAAACCAAGGGGGCTGAAGGAATCCGCTCTGTGGAGCCAAGATGGGAATTTGCTGAGGATAAATAAAGGAGTACTGTCTTACATTAAAAACCTCTCTTTCTCAGAAGACATACAGATTGTATCATAAAGGGGTTATAATTCCAGCAGGCGAAATTTATCATCACCTAGAAGGGAACTTGCGGTTTGGATGGGGCTCTGGTACTGACTGTGCTACTCGAGTAAAGTGGGATGTCACCAGGAGCACTGTTACACCATCACCCCATGGCTTAATAGTAAAAACTATAAATAAATAAATAAATAAATAAATAAATAAAGCAAGCTTGAGAAATAGGGCAGGGAAGAGCTCCAAGGGAAGAGGAGGAGGGCGGCGCCAGCACTGTGCATTCCTACAACCATGAGCTGAACCACGGGATGCTGCGTTTCCACCCCTGCCCTTTAAAGAGTCAAGTAGATGTTGCTGGTTTTAAATTCCGCCGATACAAAAATGCAATTAAAAGGAAAGTCTTGTGTGGCTGATAGTGACTCACCCGCTACAGCCACAGCGATTCCGAGGGGCAGAGAGGGCGAGCTGCCCCAGCTCCACGTCGGGTGCAGGGTCTGCTGCACCAGCTTGCACCCAATGCTTGGGTGCTGCAGTAATGCTGGTAACATCATAACTCTACGTGCATCTACTTGGGAAAATAACTTTGCCCTCTGTTTCTTTGCAAGATGGCAATCATATTCTCTTTTTCCCCCCCTGAACTGGCTAATCTACAGTGCACGTGCAGTACATGCTTCCCCAGTGGTGCAAACACACCTCCCTAAGAATAACCTAGGGGTTACTATTTCTGCTTGCTCCAAGGAGCCTCCAGCTCTGAGTGTCCTGTCAGTGTGTTGCAATATCAATTGGCACAGCTGCCTGAGGAGGCTTTTCCAGCGTTTCATGATAATTTTCTGAAAACCACACCAAACCACGCAGAATGAGCTGTTTGACAGAGAAATGAATCAGCTTCGTCAGGACGGGTTAACAGGAAGCCCAGCCTCAGCACTGCACTTTCCCTTTGTCCCAAAGGGCAGCCTTAGGGAGGAAAAAAAGAATTTGAAGTTTTTAATATGGGAGAGGGGTATGAGGGAAGGGTGGGTGGNGGGTGGGTAGGGGTGGTGGGACTGACCCCCAGACCTCTTGTAGCCAAAAGTGTCCAGCTTGGAGAGAGTTCCCATCCCAGTAGGAGCCCTTGTAGGGTTTTGGCAGCAAGAAAAAGGGGCGCCACCTCATCAGGAAATCCCAAGAGGGCCTTGGGGATGGGCTAAGCTTTTAGGCTCAGGTTCATCACGTTTTGCCGCAGCTGAGGGCACACATTTTTCCTTAAATCCTTCTGTGTGTCCAGTCTCTCATTCCCCAATCCTTTCCTTCCTGCAAAAACAGGGGGGAGGGAATATTTCCCCAGTGAGGTCAGTGGAAAGGCTGCATTTG
>VZSF01000025.1:623438-648512 GCA_013398295.1 Chionis minor | reverse complement strand
AAGAATGTATGTTGCCTTGTGGGTGTGTCTGAAGAGCAAGAGCAGGCACCGGGGCTGGGTGTCCAGAACCATTTATTACAGCTGTTGTTGAGTTTCTGGCTTTACTGCCTGTTGCTTCTTGCTTCAGAGAGAAAATAGGGGAAAACTGAATAGCAGTTGTCTGTGCCTTTTTGGAATAGATGGCATCAAGGCTCCCTGAAGCTGGCTTTTGTAGGAATGCAGAAGTTGTAACGTTGGCATGCATATTCTGCATCTTCTTCAGGTATGCAGGTGTCACACCACCTCTCCTGTCAGGCTGGACTTGTGGATTTGTGTCTTTTGGCCTTCTGCTAGTCGGGGGTGTTCCTGTTGGTAACCAATTCGTCCTTGCACTTTCAAGAGCAATCTTAACTCCGATGGGAAATGGAGGTGCTGCTATTTCTTCTCTTGGAGGATGAAAATTTACTGTTGAAGTCAGAAGAGATGTTTTAGGACCTGGGATCTCCATCTGCTTGATAACAGAAACAGAAGAGACAGGAGAGTCTTGATGTGTACCTCCACTGAGAATGGGCTGGGGCAGCCCAGCACTAGAGCTGGTAGGACTGAAACCAACCTCAGTAATATTTTCTGGTTTCCCTTGCTGCCAGCTGTTTGGCTGTTCTGGATGCGTGGTAGCCTGTAATCCTTCTGTGGAGACAGGGCTGCTTATGCTACTCAAGAGCTTGCTAGAAAATGTGTGTCCATCCTGGAGTTTTAAAGCTGCTGCTTCTGCGTGCAGTTGCTCAGGCACCTCCAAGTTTCTGACCAACTCCTTTGGCAGCACAGCTGTTCTTTTTGCAGCTGTCTCTGTATGGACAGGAACGAAGTCAGCTGTCATTTCACTGGTAGGATCAACTGCTGGACTCTGAAAATCAAAGGTCACTTCATCCAAGTTATCTTCTGGAATGGAAAACACTTCACTGGGCACTGGGCTGCTCTCAGCTCTTTGTTGGACTTCTCCAGGAAAGCCCAGGCCTAATATTTCACTGATGTGATGTTCATTCTGGGAGGCACCTAATGAACAGAAAAGAAGCCCTTTGCCTATTCAGTTGTACATGAACTTTTTAACAGCTTGCAGCAGCACTTTGCAACAGGCTGAGTGGGAAGCTTAAAGTTAAGCGGCCACCAGCTCCATTCAGACCCATACAAGGGAGAGGATGGGCAGTTTTGGCACTACCATTCTTACAGCCTGCTGCTATAAATCAGATCCTCTACTGTTTGTCTTCAGTGTCATATGAAATAACATTGCAGATCCATGTCACCACACTTCATACTCCTGCCATACTGATGGAAAGCGTTAACCGGCCAGACAGGAACCCTTTATCTTAATTGTACAAGGATGTAAGTGACAGCCGAAGATGCAGTGAGAATAAACCCCTCAGGTTGCCCAAAGACAGGCTGGTAGCTCTTTAAGAGCAAAGCAAGATTAATATATACACAAATGAGCTCACTCACCCTCCTCAACCACTCTTCCTCCCCCAGTATCCCAGTTCTACAATAGGTTTCTTGATTCATACTGGGTGACCAGGCAGGACTAAGCTGGTTTGTTTTGTGGAAGTGACACAGAGCAGACACAGAACACAGTAACTTCTCTACTTTTAACTTCTCAAATCAAATGCAGACACTTTGTCATTTAAAGCAGCAGATCTATGGTTTAAAAGGCTATTGTTTTAAGTAATCCGTCTACAAAGGCATGCACTTACAAATACAGGTGGTGTAAATATCCACAAATACACCTTGCAGGGGGACAATGTTATTTAAAAAACCGTAACAAACAAACCAACCCCACAAAAAGAACAGAGTTACTAATTAGGTGGAAAATTCTTTGACATCATCTCTCCAAGTTTATATTCTCTGAAGAGGACGTTTGCCCAAAAAGACAAGGCTGCTTTCCTTAGCCAAGTTAGTGTTATGTACACTTGCAGGGTATACGCACAGGAACACAGTAAGAGGCAGAAGCCAAAGACTGACTTGTTCCTGCAATGAGTGACAACAGCCTTGGGAACCCATTTGGGGCACGACAGCATTACAAACTCCTCATTGATTTCATGCTGTCAGAAGTATTTGGCAGGACAGCTGTTCCCAAACAAAATGCAGGACTGTGTGTATTGCACAGTGAAGAGGAGAGCCCATGCTTAATGTGATAAACAGCGGTGCCTGGAAAAGTACGTTCTGAACAAGACTTGAGCAGACATGAGTTTGATCCTCAGTTCCGCTATGAACCTGCGCTGGGAAAAGTGACTCAGTTTTTTCCTTTCCTTTCACTCACTTGAAGGAGAAAATATATTCTTTGGGGAATGGACTGTTTCCTAGCTTGGGTGAGTAGCACAGCTGTATCCTGATTTGGGGCCACCAATACTCCCATAAGAGAAACCATTCAAGTTAAATGTTGAGCCTTACAGCACAGCTGCACAAAGAAAGAGTTGCTCCTTCATCTTGTTGTTGTCACACACCTGAGGCTGACGGCACAATATTTAGCATAGTTTTTCTGCTTCCTGATAATAGAGGAAAAGAAAGGAGAAAGACAGCAACTGAGATTGTAGCAAAATACATCACTCACCAGATAAATCCAGTAGTCTGGCTGCAATCAGAATCAAGATGGGGAATTTTTCCTGCATCTCGTGAAGCGGGTCCTGAGTCACCCCAATAACAACACAGACAGGAAGCAGCTCACTAAGGAGTCACTGCTGCCTCTTCCAAACAGGCATTTGCTGTGTTTGCTCTGGAAGGGCAGAGTATTGGGTTACTTTATAAGAGCTTAGGCCAGACAGCAACCAATAACCTGTTCCAAAAAAAAAAAAAAAAAGCCTGCACCAATTAGAATCAATTGATTTTTAATAAATTAAGAGACTGTATTCACGTGTGCAGCAAAGATCAAAAACGTGTTTTTAAACATGAGAAGTTGCCTATGCAAGACAGCTCGTTATCTCTGAAGAAAGAGTTAAAATGCTACCTTGAGTATTGTGTGCAGTTCTGGGCCTCACCATTTTAAAAGGATGTGAAGGTCCTTGAATGCATCCAGAGGGCAACAAAGCTGGTGAAAGGGCTGGAGGAAATCTGTGTGTAGCAGCTGAGGACTTGGGTTTGTCTAGTTTGGAGAGAGGGAGGCTGAGGGGCGACCTCATGGCTGTCTACGGCTTCCTGAGGAGGGGACATGGAGAGGGAGGTGCTGAGCTCTTCTCCCTGTGATCTAGTGACAGGGTGCGTGGGAACGGTTCAAAGCTACGCTCAGGGGAGGTTCAGACTGGACACTAGGAAACATTTCTTTACAAAAACTGTAGTCAAATACTGGAACAGAATTCCTGGAGAGGTGATCAAAGTCCTGTGCCTGTAAGTGTTTAAAAGACATTTGGACAATGCTCTTAATAACATGCTTTAACTTCTCGTCATCCCTAAAGCGGTCAGGCAGTCAGAGTACATGATCATTATAGGTTCCTTCCAGTCGAACTGTTCTATAATTCTAATTCCACCCAATAAAAGTCAGAAGGTTTTGCCAGACAAATAGACACAGGGATCAGTCTGGATCCCAAAGGAAGACACCTCACTAAAGCAATCCATTTGTATAGGTGTTTGGTTCTGTGAGACCAAATAAGATGGACGTTCTCTCCCTGTGACCCTCCAGGTAGGATTAGGCCATGAAGGAAGGCTGCTGGTGGTGCTGCTTCTATCATTTTATTAAGCCCGCTGGATCCTTTCTTCCCTAGGCCCACAAGTGTAGGCAAAGCGTGTTCTTAATTCGAGAGACATGGAGAAAAGCCAAAACACATGGAAAAGCAGCAGATTACAGTAGAGCAACTAACCCCATCTGGCTCAGAGCAGCTGAACTAACGTTTCGGTGAGACAGGAATGAGAACCATAGTGAAAGAACAAGCATAACAAATGCTTAACAAGCACACAATTTAAACTTTTATAGTAATAATAAAAAGAGAGACCAGAGGTTTCTTAGGCAAAGTCACAGTTACACCCCTTTCACCTTTAACTGTAAGGCCCTAGCATTCTCGCAAGTATTCACTTGAAGATAATAGTATACATCAGGCATCTTTTTAGTGCCAGTCACCTGCGGACACACACAAATAGTGAGAGAAACTCTTGGAGACATGAAGTTTAGAGCAATGCAGGTTAAGGAGATAAGAGAGAACATTATGACATAGCCATAACTGTTGTGAGTGCAGTGGAAATCATATGTAAAAGACTGAGCAAGACTCAGATAAGTAGCACAATGACAGCTCAGAAGAGCACTGCAAAAGACACAGAGGACAAAGTGATTGCTTGAGGGAAATAAAAATAAGCCATTATCCATCCTTCAGCAAACTGATAAAGTGTAGTCTAGCAGATAACACAACAGATTAGGTGCCAAGGGCTATGTTTCGAGTCCTAGCTCTGTCACTCACCTGAATGAGGCAGCCAAGGTCAGGTCACTTCATCTTTTTCCCCACTCTAAGTTGTCGGAAAGAGAATTATCCTGACTGGCATTTGTACAGCACCTGATACGCAGGGCCCTAATTTTAGTCGGTGCCTCTACCCAAAACCAGCACACGTTCTGTCACATTAGCTCAAGAAGGCTCCGCTTCCACAAGTTCCACATCTCCCAAGTTGTGTTCTGCTTCTTCCACTGCTTGACAGTCTAACCATTGCCCGGTCTTGTCTTCACACAGCTGACGGCGAGGCCAAGTCTGTATTACTGCGTTACCCAGATTAGAACACATATGCTATTTTACATCCTAGGTACCGTGAACAAAGTTTGTGAGCTGCAATTCAACCCACATCACATTGTTTGACAGAGAGTAGCATGATAAATCAGCATGGATACCGGATGCGGTTCAGTTAAGACTAAACAGCATGAAACTTTACCGGTTATTATCGCTGAAGCAGTAATTCTACTAGAAACAGTAATTAGTATACTTGTAGTCTCTGCAGACCACTTACCATTGAGACGACACAGATCTGTTCCTGCAGACTGTCGTGAATTATACTGCCCAAATACCAGTCAAGATGTATTCCTGAACCATAAAATCTGCTGCAACTCTTTTAAAAGTATAACGATACTACAAAAGCAATCCACAAACCCCTGGTGACTGCCAGCTAGGATCTGCTGGCAGGTTCTTTGTTCTTCAAATGGGACTATAGCATGTACAATCTCAATGCCCCTTCTCTAACTGCTTGATGGCTCAGGTCCAATTCCCATCCCCAAACGGCAATAGTTCTTGCTGGTAGCCTCATGCACTCACAAAAATTCCACGATAGTAATTCTTTTTGGGGAGGACAAATCAGTTCTCAACCACCTTTTGCAGAAGGAAGTTAGAAGCATTCCTCTTACCCTGATCGCCATTTTCTTCTGGGGACAATAGCAACTGGCATGTGAAAGATTCCATTAAGTAAAACTCAGCTTGTCAGTCAAAACCAAGAAAGAGCTTTAGCTTTTAGGATGATTTTGACTCTCCTGTAATTTTCTCGTGACACGTTATACTTGCTGTTCACTTCTGATATTCTGCCTCTGAAAACACAAGATTCAGTTTGGTTTTTTTTTCCCTTAAGACAATGCTCAGTCTTTGTCAGGTTTAGAGCTTAGTGCTTATTTGAACTTGAACACTCCAAATACCATATGGTATTTTTTACATATTTGTCTAGGCAGGATGTAACTTAATGGTAGGAGTGTAAAAAAAAAAAACAGACAGTCAGATTATCAATTGTATGCTTTTCACTGTGAGGGGAGAAACACTAGGTGCGAGAGAATTTCCTTCTTCTGAAGTAGGAACATGATTCAGCTGCTATTTTGAAGAGGAGGTGATATATAATTTGTCAGCCTCTGTTCTGAAGGGACAAGATTACATACAGAATAGACACCTACCGATGTCAAGGAGGTAAATTGAAGAGCCATTTTAAAGTCAAACATGATCTGCCTGTGCTTCTTCATACACATGTAATATATTTTCATTTCCTGCATTCAAAACCAAGGCAAAAAAGTATTGTATTTATGGCCAAAGTCCTTGTCTAGCCTAAGTTCTACAAGCTGTTAATACAGATTTGTGTCTACGTGCACCTCTTGTTTTTGTTTTTTTTTTGACTTCAAAGATGATTAGCGTGCATTCCTCGTGCTTTGCCTTGATTCTAAGGCTTTGTTTTACAGACGACAGTGAACTTCAGCAGTAAAGCTGCTATGCTTTAGTGCAAAAAGCAGGTCATTTGGAGCAACTTCTCATTCACATGTTTTAAGCTGCCTTTTTGGAAGAACACATAAAAGGTAAGAGAAAGGCATTATTGCCTTTCTCTTCAAATTACACTTGCCATTATTTGACCTCTCCAGAAAACAGACACTAGAATGATGTGCCGTTTATGTTATTGTTTAAAAAACATGAATAACTGCAGAGATTAGAAATGAACAGAAGGGGCTGTGAGAAAGTACTTACAATCAGGAAGGTCAACTACCATTCTTACTCCACACAGAAGTGACAAAGGGATCCCATTAAATTTACAAAGATAGTAAGTGTAATGCTACTAAAATAAACAGCCCATAATTTACCCAAAACCATCAGTGTCATAAGTTACCACTAAGTCTCAGCACTCAGTGAAATTAAGACTAACATACTTCAGCAGGTAACTAGGAGGTTTAAGGTTTAAGCAAGGTGTGATGTGATAGCACACATGAGATACCAAATCATAATCTAGCCACCAGAGGACAGGATATGGTGAGAAAAAAAAGGATTCTTCAAAGTCACAACTCGCAATTTATTTCTATTTTCTTCTTATACACTGGCTACTGGACCCAAACTGGAAAGTACGCTAGGTGAGCCATTGGTCAATGATTAACCAGCAAGAAACTTGCCAGTAAGAAAGTACAACATCATTTATTAAAGCAAACGGAAACTTAACACAAGCTGTTATTCTAGATTATGAGTTCACTTCTTTCTCCTGATACTTATATTGATGTTGTTTCACTGGCTCCTATGAAGGACCAGCAAACACTTTGAAAATAGATTGAAAAGTTGATGTTCTTTGAGATAGTTTTATTAAAGGAAAGTAGAAAATACTCAACAGCAAGCGCTATTAACAGCATGTTTCAAAGCCCTCAAAGATTTCAGATGTTATGCATGTGTTTCATAGAGGAGTTCAGGATGGCCAGTCCGTTGAGTTTCCGCAGTTGAACAGTATGCCTGAAAAGACAACAGAAAGGTTGCTCTGTGGCAATGTAAGATGACTGACTATAGAAGTTTTAAGCTTCCACTGCTCTGCTATACCCCGTGCCCAAACTGTCGAGGATGTTTAATGCCACATTTGATAAATTCCTCCTAAAGTAGCACAAGAAACAGTTTCTAGATGACTATTCTCCACAAAAAGAAAAATGAAAGTTCTAAATAACAGTTGACAATTGTTCAAATAGATGACATTTCAAATTAACCAAGTGAAGAAAATAAGGCATTTCCCTTTTATATCTCTGGAGTGTTCTGCAAATCTCAGAACAGATATTTTCTCTCTCGCTTGTTTGGGATCTCCAGCAGAGGCAAGGTACTTAAACTTTTGGAACCTAAGCGTTATCCTTCGCTCATCTGCAATGGTTCAGGATGTACATTAACAAGTTGAACTCAGTTCCTCTGTCTGGAATGCAGTTTGAGATCCAATTGACAGTTTGCAGCTAGATAAAGCTTGACATACTCTTGGCAGGCAGCAGCAGACATTCTTTGCTGACATTTATACTTTTGTTTTGCTCTCATCATTGCTCTGACCTCTACAAGCTAGAGGTCACTCCCCCTCCTTCCTTCTTCCAGCACAGGTAACATCAGGAAGCAATGCAAAATGAGCTCCCCAGAACATGCTCGGACAGACAACTAACACCACAGGAAGCCTAAAGCAGTACTGTGGGGACAGCACCACTGTGGGGTGGGAATTCTCGTTGCAGGAAGGGTGGTAGATTTCACGGGGTATTTATATAAACTAATCATCTGCCTGTACATATGCTCTAAGAATAGAAATTGACATAGCTCGTCAGTTTTTCAAGGATTATCACCTAATAACAACCAGATGGTGCCAGAGAACAATGGCCTTTTTTACAATACCTTGGTTCAGCCACGCAAAGCTTCCCCAGGGCAATTGCTGCATTCTTCTGCACTAAAGTTCTTGCAGCATCACCACCAGCATGTTTCAGCAGAATCATCACAACATTGGAATTCAGTAAGGACGTCGCTGCTCCAGGAACGACAAGGCACTGGCCAAGGCAGAAAGCAGCGTTTCCCACAGTCATTTCATTCTCTGACTCCAAGAGCTTCAGCAGCACACCAAAGTCTGGGAGAGAGATCAATTGTACAGAATGCACACAGGTTTGGTCAAATAGCAAAGATATTTTCTCCTGTCCTGACCTAAACTCCTAGAGTGAGCATTGTTTCATGCGGGGCATTTTTCTAGAAATGCTGGAGGAGCAAGGGAATTTCTTAGCAAGGCTTAGGATCCAGAATGCTGCTTCAGCTTCACCGACCTAGATGTCTGTCTCACAGAATTGAATGTACACTCAAAGAGGTTCTCTAGCCTGGAGCTCATGTTTCTGCATTTGTTTAATAGTTATCCGACACTGAACACACCACCGTTGCTGCTTGCAGGGTCTTGCACTGGCATCTCACCTCGCCATGCTAGCAGGCCAAGCACAGAGGGGAGCACTTACAGCTCCAAGATAAATGTGTTAAGACAGAAATACTGGTCTGGAAAGAATAGCTGAAAAAAGGAACATAAAAACCCCTTTCTATATATCCTTAGCTAACAAAGCAGCTCAGCTCATCTACTTTTGTAATCTATACTAACGTACAGCAGCAGAGTATTTTGTCTATACTCTTAACACAGTTGTATAGCTCTTGCTGGCATCTGCTGGCAAACAGAGATGACAAAAGTAAGAAATAGTGACTTTTCACAAGATTAATACCCAGAGTTTTGGTGGAAAGAATGAGCACAGAGTATTATTGCTAATTTGAGAAAATGAAAGCTTCATCTACAGATGACAGTGAAACTAATATGGGGTATACAAAAGGAAGATGATGCTCTGAGAGGCTTTTAATGAGTGGAAATCCTTAGGGTTCAAGCTGAACTACATGAGCTGACAGTTTCTTGACAGGTTCAACCATTTAGATAAAACCTAAGTATTCTCTGTTGTAGTTACATTAGCATTAATTGAATCTGGATTTTAAAGCAATTTAAGTAGTGTTATACCACATGACTAGAGCAAATACATGCAAAAATACTTTAAGACAGCTGGTCTGACATTGTCACTCTGTTGCCATACTTATTTCCATTTAATACCAGGCCAAATATCCACATGTAAATTGAAGGAAACTGTAAACAGCCTCAGCCTCCAGAAATCAGATGTCTAAATGAAGTCTGTTATTTTAGCCACTGATTTCAGGAAATACAACCCAACTCAGTTTCTATAAGTGCTTTTTTTCAAAATATACATATTTCTGGCACTGAAAAATATATCAAGCCATTTTACTAGAGTGCAGTTCCTCTGACTTTGGCTTATTGTCTGATTTGCCTATTTCCATCCATACACAGAGCTGAAGCTCATTTTCAGAGGTAGAAGGGCACATTACTCAGAAAACACAGCTACATCTCCACATTCAGTCTCCAAGTAGTGAAGTTGTCACTTACTTTTATCTGACTTCACTAGATCTTCTTGAGCTTGTCTATTACTTCTGGTGCAGATGGAAAGGGTCTTTATACCGTAATTGGATGTGATCTGTCCTCCAGCCTAGATTTGATCAGAATAAAGCATACACTAACAAACATGCAGTTCATACCCCAACCTTCCTCAAGGTTACAGAATAGCTTAGGGTACCATGGAAATACTTAGGTATTCCTTATGCCTAAGCTCAAATACCAAACTAAGACCTTTGTAGAGTATCTCTCTCTTAAGATGAACACAGGCTACAAATGACACAAGAATCATCTCTTTCCTGCCAACAACAAACACACAAAATTCCCTGGATATCTGCAGCCCAGTTCCTTTTAAACTATTAACTCCTGTGATGCTACCTTGACTCTTGTAACTAGCAGAGTGCCACAGCCTTTTTCCAGACTAATTTTATCTGTGTCATAGCAAATCTGTAGAATACACATCAGACTGGGTGGATACACATTCTGCTAGATACACAGACATACAGCAAAACAGTGTCTACAGATCAATGTATGCATATATTTAGGAAAAATTGCTCCCAAGCTCGATTCAGCAAATTGACTGACAAATCATCAGTGGAAAGGGCTCCATTGCTTTTCAGTGGCCTGAATTAGATCACACCAATTTTAAGCTTTAACCCTCCAACTGGGCCTGCAGTAGTGGAATCTTGAATTTGCAGGTCTCTGCAAGCCGAGCTGTGCACAAGCATCTGGCTTATATAGAAACAACCGAAAAATCTGGGCTACGAACCAGACTAAGTTGGCAGCCTAGTCTCCAAACTGGCTACCTAGCTTAAAATGAAACTCGAGAGCATTGTTACAGTGGCCAACACTGATGCAGACACATGCAGCCAGAGTGACTGCACAGGTCTTGCTCCTAGGGAAAGGATGCCAAACACAGGGGCAGCTATGGTTTTCTTAAGGGACAATACAAATAGAAATAAAGTGAGTTTTGTGAAATTAATTTACTTTCAAGAATTTGATCATTTTCTTTACCACTCCTCCTTTCACTACTTCTTCTACTGCCGAGGAAGATGCTGGCAGGACGCGGCTTAGCACTCCAATGGCTCTCTAAGTAGAAAACAGAGAGAGAACAAAAAAGTTAATTTGTCCTGACAACTTTAAAAGAGTTTTCAAATTAGTTTGGTTTTGTAGATGGTAGAATAAAATGAGAATAATTAAAGTGATAGAAGGAGAACATTATAGAAATATAAAGAAGACCATCTTTAGGACATGGCTTTTTTTATTACTTACTGGAAACAGAACGCAGCGTAGCTTCGAAAGATTCAGAGTAGAGAGAGATAAGACAAACTGAGATCAGAACAACTCCCTGTATGTTTATTTATTGAAACTAATGCCTAGTAGAAACCAGTCCAGCACTGCTGACATTGGGTCAAGTAAGACAGATCAGAACAATTCCTGTGGGTTCAGAGAGCTGAACAGACTCTGAGTCCACATCTGCTCCTAGCCATTTGCCTTGAGTAACTGCTATCTGTGGGAGTTACACACCATTAACAGGAGTACAGTCTCCTAGGTATGAATTGCATACAAGAAGTGTAAAAAGAAACAGCTGCTAAACACCCAATTTGTTCTTGCTACTTTACTTCTAGACTGATTTAAGAGTTTTATATTGAAAACCATCCTAAGGGTGAAATGATTTGTAAGAGCTTCTATTAAGTAGATTTCAGGAGAACATCAAGAACCTCTTACATGAAAGAATATAAAAACTGAATAAGTAGTATATTATTTCTTTACTGCTAATAATTATGAATGTTTTAGGCTTCAATGCCTAATGTACAGACTTGCACAGGGCAGCAGTTCGCACTGAAGTGTTCAGGTCAGGTCAGCTAATACAATCTTTCTCTAGCCCATAGATAGCCCACTTACTGTCACAATCCTTCCATCCTTTTCCTGGAGGAGAGACATGCACCTGCCACTTATGTCCACAGCAAGGTGCTGAAACAACAGTGAGAAAAACTCTCAGGTCCAGCTGATTGTTGGGAAGAGTTAGGACAGAAATGGGTTAATAGACAAAGCACAACAAAGAATCCAGTGGAGATGAGGGCACACATGACAATAAGTTATAACTGGGTGCTGAAGTGTTAGTAACTTAAGAAACCATACTTTCTTGATGGAATCCTTAGTTTTAAATAATTTTGGAATGTGCCAAGCATCTAAGAATATCCCATAACTGGAGACTGATGCTAAACAAAACATTCATACCTCAACAGAAATGTACTACGTGTGCTTTACACTGTATTTTTCTTGTAAGTGTGTATATATTGGGGTGGTGGCAGAAGAGAAAATTTTGTAAGTTTTCCCGATTTTTAGCTTACTTAAGTTGTCAACTACCCTTAATGATAACCTTAAGCACCAATAAAAAATAAAAACTAAGCTCTTTTTCCCTGTACAGACTGGGAAGTTCACAATATCCCATAGTCGTTCCCTCACCTATTCTGTTTTGGTGTTATGGTAGGACTTCAGTGACTTGCACCAGGCCTGTTTACAGTGACTAGGGAGGAGGATGCTCTAACTGCTCAAGCAGTTCTGGATCTCTACGGAAGTACCCTACCAAAGAACATTCACAGATCTTGTATACCTCGATGATCACGTTTGATTCAAGCAGTAAGTTCATCATTAGGCCCAGCACTGCAAACAAACATTCCTGGTATTTGGGTGTGCTGACGTGCAAGCACTCATCCTGTGTACAAAGGAGAGAAGAGTGTAATTGATTAGGAGGTTCAGAACATGTACTTCCTCAGCCTTCTGTGGGCTTACTGTCATGGTGCATCAGGCAGGAGGGTCCTGTGAGTACCAGAGCTAGTGACAGGCTTTTTGATACAGATTTGTTCTTTTGTTTCACTTTAGTATCTAAAACTGCACGCTCCAAACTGCTGGTGTTTGGGCAGTTAACAAGATCCCTTCCCACTCTCATTAGTTTCTGAGGACTAAGTTCATACTGCATCCTTACCCTGAAAGGGGCCACTTACAATAAGGGACCACCAGTTCTCCCCCACCCCATCCACAACTTATGTGGACAATGGACCGCTTTGAGACCTTTATCCAGCTACCAGATTTGAAAGATCCCAGTCAAAGGTTCAGAGATATTAGGGGAGGGAGGCAGTGATCACACAAGTGCCATTTCCTCAGGAGACAGGACTGAAAACACTATTCTGTGGAGTCGTCAAGTTTCTTTACCACAAGCTTTAAGCACGCCTGCCAGCACTCTTTGCTCGCAGCCATCTGCATTCGAATGACTACATCTGCACACAGGTTCCCCATGATGCCAATGGCATGGGCAAGGGCTGCCTGGTTCACCAGCTTGGTAGAGGTCTAAATAAAACAAAAAAAAAAAAAAAAGGAGAGTGGAATAACAAGTTAAGAACAAATGGAAAGGAAACAACAAATAGGTGTTCCTATCCTTCTGGCAATAGAAAATGGCATTCCAGGATCTCCCTCACCTATGGTAAATCCCAACTGTTTTGCAGTAACCGTTTTGTTAAGTTCGCAAGTCACCCTCACTTTCACAATGAATCTCCTGATGACTTCTCAAAGAGTCTCAGGAAAAAGTGACTGGATTCTGTGATCCCTAATCTCAGACTGTATTTCCTCCTACCACTTGCTTCGGTCACAGAACAGAACAGCCTCTGCTGTAGTTGTAATCTGCCATTCTGCAACAGAACCAATCTTCCCTATCATCTTCCCTCTTCCTGAGGACAAGTTTCTGTACCAACAGTGTTGTAAGCTCATAATTTAAATAAGCAATAAACAGGAAAGGGACCTGAACCACTAAACATCTTTACTTTGTGACCGAACGTCATCTCCTCATTCTGATCTCTCAGATTAGAAAGAAAGAGAAAAAGCCACTATCCAAGATATAACCAGTTGGTGACAGTGGATTAAAGGCACAGTAAGAAGAATGCAGCACAAAGCTGAGGGTGAAATCCTGGCCTGACAGTTTACAATGGGAACCTGCAACCAAACCCAGAGTTTTCACTGAATATAAAAACTAGTAGTGTGCAGAAACAAAGCACTAAGTACTGGAAACAGAACATTTTCCCCTGCTCCCTCGAGGAAAGCACATGACAAAACTGGATTTCTTACACCTACAGAACTAGAGACACGGTAACTACCATAATTCTACCACAGAGGGGCTCTGTCTAGGAGCAACCAGCTGTAAAACTGGAAAGAGTGCTCATATGATGTGTTACACACAAGTAAACCAGAAATATAGAAATCAAGACCATTCATACCAGCAACTGTGTGAATAAAGGTAAAACACCTGTGGAAAGCAGGACACGACACTGAGTTTTGAACCTGTTGGGGGATAAAGAAAGCCATATTTGGACACTTCAAGCTTTAGACAAAAAGTGCAGATAAAGGCAACACAACAGCAACATAAAGGCAAGGTAAACATCAGTGAGCAACTTACTCTCACAACAAAGGCGACCAACAGCCTCTATCACCAGCTCATTTAGTACATTTCAAAGCGCAACTTCATAAACATGGATGAGTGTTTATATAAACATGGATGGAAAGTTACCTGTTCTCTTCAGTTAAATCAGATAGTATGTTCATGGCACTGCTAGCCCAGGCATCAGTACTGTTGACAAACGTCATCAAAATCTGCAGCCATCTGTTATTAAAAACACAAACAAAAAAGTTATGTCAGCTTTGGTTTAATTATTACAGATCAAAATTGTATTTTAATTCCACCAACAGAACTTATGATCTTAAGCTCCTTTGTGTTCAGTAGGCTTTTGACCAAGCTGGATACAGGCCCTCCAAACATGCTCAGTCACCTAACGGACATTAGAATAACATTTTGGCACTAGATTCTCTGGCAATATTGTCCTCTTTGCACAAGTACAGTGATTTTAACCCATCTACCAATTTGTCAGCATTAGAGCATTTCATCAGGATGTAAGCTTCACAGATATTTGAAACTAAGCTGCTTTGCTGCTGGCAAACATCTCGGCGTCAGATTCTCGGCGTCAGATAAATAGAAAGCATCAGTTAGGACTGAGAACACCACCAGCACAGCCCAGTACTGAACGCAGCTTCAACAGACTGTAAAGGCCTGCAGGGAAAGCTGGCGTTGATGCTTGCACAGCTTGAAAGGACACGATAAGCAAACTCAACAGTCTTTGGAGGGGTTTAACTGAAAAGCTTTATAGTAGCCAAGAAAAATTAATCTGCTGCTTGCATAAAAAGAGCATCATACCATTCACCCTTTGAGCTTTTTCGAGCTGTGGGATTTGAACTGCATTCAGTTTGCAGGACTTCAGATTGTGAAAGCCATGAGCTCTGCCAAACAATAAGTACGTCTGCAGACATGTGCTGGGGTTCCTACATGTTCCTCTACCGAGCTGAAATTCTCTGCCACTCACCTCCAGCTTTGTAGCACAGTAGAAGAATCTATAGTTTCATCTCTTTTTGATGATGGGCCCAAATGCTGAGAATACAGGTATCTGCAACTCTGCCTTCTGAACATCCTAACACTTCTCAAGCAAATCGGGCCCAGGGTCTATTTCAGAAGTTCACAGAAGTTTTTTTTAGGCTCCTGATATTCCCAAGCCACAGTAATATTATGTGCCTTTTTTAAGCATCCTCTCAGATATGGTTCACTTTTTTAACCTTTTCCAAGGGAAAAACATCTCTGAATGAATGTTGTATGTAATACAGTGAACAGTGTAGAACTGTTGGAGAATCTTTTCTGTTCATCTACTACTTCAAATCATGTAGTGCAAACTAGTAAGTTAAAGTTACTCCTCTGCTTAACTCTAGAAGGAAATAGCAGGACAATAGGATAAAGGTAACAGACTGTTGTTTCATTCTCCGCTCAATGAGTCCTGGCAACACTGAATAATCATAAATACCAGTTATCAAATGAGGAGAGAGAGTTGCAGCCTGCAATGACAAGCTATTGTGACAATAGTGTAAGCTTCTGATTGAGTGCTAGACAAACATACACTTAATGTTTTAAAAATAAAAAAGGTAACCATGCCTCAAAATTATGTGAACATCCTCAAGAATAAGCTTTTTCTACATAGTTTCACAGATATCTTCAGATACAAAGTTTACTGACGTTTTGCCCACACACCTTACTTTTGCTTAACTAGGCCTACCTATCCTCAAGGGCAGAACTCTCAATGTCATTATGTTTCTCTCAGACAGCCTGTCACCTTGGTGCAAGTGGAATAAGTTTTGAACACCTGTGAACCCAGGCATTAAGGAAATTTGTCTGAGGTACAGTAGTGTTTATTACTTGGTTAGGTCCTGGTGCCTGACCAGCAGTCTCCTCCCATTCTCATTCTCTGAGTAAAGAGAGATTAGTGCCAATGTCTCCTTTTCTATCTCTGGTACCCCAGAAGAAAGCAGTTTTGGCAGCTGTGCATTCACATCAGGACAAGTCAATAGAAGACGCTGGTTTTCTTCTGGAAAAAAGAGAAGATTTAAAAGCAATGTCACCCACAACGGCATCCTCATTACTCTTATACTTATTTTTTAATATTATACTCTTATTACTTTCCCCCTGTTCCAGGTGCTGATTTAACAGGTGTAATGTCTTTATTTCAGCCACTAATGTGCTTGCTCCTGCAGAGCAATGGTAAGGCAGAACACCCACTAATCTTCCCTCAGCTCCATTAGTTCAACACACAGGCTGGAGTTTGAATTTCTACTCTCACGAGCAACATGCTAGTTCCTAAGGCACCAAGCATTTCTTCAAGCAAAGAGACACCAGAATCATGAGCATAAAATTCTTCTCACTTCGTCAGCTGGCTGCAAACTTCTAGGCTCCAGGCTGTTCAGGCACAAGAGCACGCTGCCCCGGCAGGCACAAACATGTAAGCTACACAAGCCTGCATAAGTACCTACAGGCAGAATATAAAACAGGTTTTCCCCTTGCCTTGCAGCATGAATATTCTCTTGGGCATCAGCTGGATCCTGTGATACACGAGTCAGAGACGCTGACACCAAGCGTTCTGTATTTTCCTCGTGTGGCACTCTAACACTTCACCACCCACCACCACCGCAGCCCATTTCTCATCTAGGTGTATGCTCCCGAGAAACAGAGGCAAGGGCTACCTGCCCAATGACTACCAGTTGCAAATGCTAAAAGAGTTCAGCCTTCTCTAATGGCGCTCATATAGAGCTCCGCTTTTTGTTGGTATAACTGCTTAAAAAAAGACAAAAAGATACAAGTGATATTATCTTAACAGCAGCAATAATCAGAGGGAATTTACTTTCCGCTCCTTCAGTAGGTTTAAAACACTCACAAAAATAGACTGGAAATGTCATCTCATGATGCATGAATGGCCAAAACTGTGGTTGCTGCTAGCAGTATACCTCCAACACTCACATTTGATCTGTCAAACCTAGTTTACAATAAGGTCCAGACGCAAGCACTCTGGGAAAGTGACGCTCACGCCAAACAACAATTTTAGACACAGTAAGTGCCATATTAACAGTACATTAACAATGATTAATGCTGATGACATAGTTTTACCATTCCCAGCGCAGACAGCTTGCCAAAGGAAGAGAAGGGAAACAGACAGGTCCACTTCAGCAGTGTTTTTCCTCCCTGCACAGAAGCTCCTAAATTAGAAATGTTAGTTTGCAAAAAGAGCAAAGGACAGATCAAACAGTTAGCTCTTTGGCTAGGGAAATCAGCAAAGCCCCACAGCAACAAGGATCGCCACATAAACACTTAAGCTCATAAGCTCTAAACCCAGCTCATTGGTTTAACGTTTTTAGGACTACCAGCCTTGCTTTCCAGAGGACCTCCTCCGAGACCAGAGCTGTGATCTGCTAGCTCTAGTCTGCCCTAAACACACGCAGACCTTATATGAGCATTACTCAGCACAATACAGGTGATAAATTCAGTTCTGCACTGAGATAGCTGTGAATAGCCAGAGCTTAACATCTTCATGCAAGTTCGGAAGTGCTTCATCTCTTAAGTGTATTTACAGCCAACACACAAAACACTGATGAGCCCGGAACTATCTGTGCTGCAGTCCCATCAACAACCTTAAAAAAATAGCTCTCCTGCCCTGTTCAACCAGATCATGCTGTTCTGAACCAGCTCAATAGTGCAAAATTCTCAAATTGCATCTTTTGCACGTCTTACTTGTTTGCATTGTCTATCTGAACCTGACTCAAATATACATTCAGACAAGATATCCCTCTAAAGACAAAGTTTATAAAGCACTACAAATTAATATTAATCAGATTTGTTTCATGATTACTGAAACCCAATATAATGGCATCAAAAAAGATACAGTAGCAGAAGATACAGGTCCCCAGAGGTGATCCTCTTCCTTGATTAGGTTATGCAGTTTTCATTAATTCTATTCACTGCCTCTAAAAGAGCACTGTTTGTATAAAAGTCAGATACGTCAGTCCATTCAGACATTAAAATCTGTTATTGCATTATCTTTTGATAATTTCTCTTGCATTTCAAGAGGTGATTGCCTTTCTTGAAAATATTTTCATTTCCTCATGCTGTAACACCCTACTGTTTGCCTTTCAAAAGCTCTTACCGTCTTACAACCTCGTTGTCTTTGAGGATACTGAATCCATTGTTTGTTCTAAATAACGTTTGCTCAGTGCCTGAAAAATTCAGAGACAAACAAATCAGCTCTATGATCTACCTGGCTGATGTATCATTGTGAAGGCAAACTCCCGCTCTCCTGTAACATAGTGTTAAAAGAAAAGGTCACGGCGGCATCAACAACTCTGGGGAAAGAACATTGTTAAAAGAGGGGAAAAACTCCAAGAATGCTGCTTGAAGTAGAAACAGCTCTGAAGCTGAAGACTGCTCTAATTCATGCCTGGTGCTATAAGGAACAATTGACTTCAAGTTAAAGGGGTTTTAGGACGACTGAAACATGAGACTGGCTTTGCAAATCAATATGCTTTAACAGAGAATCACAAATATTTCAAAACAAATAAAACACTTGTTAAGAGACCCAAATCTATATGAAATCTTAACAGCTCAGCTGTGACATTGTTCTAGTTCTAGAAAATATATGTAAAAAAATCTATTGATCATAAATTCTGAAATATCAAGCATTGCTGATTTTCTGTTTGACATATAGGAATAGCTTTTCTGTTCCTTTAAAGCTACTCCACTTGTATTCATCTACATCTCCCATGATCAACAGCCTCTGCATCAAATACTTACAGCCTTTCATGGCTCCTGTCAAAAGTCTGATCCCTCCTGTATAGTAGAGGATATTCTGGCCAGGCCTATCAAGTTTCTGCAGCAGTTCTTTTATGGACAAAGCAGCAGAGTTTCCAGACCAAAGTTCCTTCATTGCTTTCTCTTCATCTTTCATTCTTTTTTCCTCCAAGTTTACCTCATTCATACAATCTCAGAAATCAAAAAAAAAAAAAAAGTGCAAAGCATGTCAGTTAAATGTTTTGATCTGGCCAAGTTTCAAGTAAAAAAAAAAAAATGAAGTAGACTCTGTGACACAGAGAGCACTACCCGATACATACAGATGTACAGAATGACCCGTGTGTCTGGCAAGTGAAACAGAGCTTAAAGGAGAGGCAATCAGAAACAAAAGCTACAGGAGAAGACTCCAGCAAAAGTTCTGCAGAGCAGAACAATGGTGTCGTAAGTTCCACATTGATCAGAAAACAAGGGACAGCAGTGTTAAAATGTCTATTTCTTACCTTTAAACAGGCTCTCCTTTTGGGGATCAATTTGTAAGATATTCTCGTAACACTGCCTGGACTTCAAAGAGGAAAAAAAAATAATCGGGCTCTCAATTCAAAATAAAAATGGGAAGATCATAAAAATTATGTCTTAGGGTCATCCAGTTTAAGCTCAAAAGTTCTTGGGCCACAGTACTTAAGTGTGAAAAATAAAATTTATGGAGACACACAAGTCAAAGTTTTCATAATTAAAAGTGCAAGTTGAATATTACTTTCAGTTCCTACATCTGCCTGGTATTTCAAATTAACAGCAAAATTCCAAGTATGAGCAAAAAAAAGCAAAAGTTCCAGTGAGAAAAAGAGGAAGTGAGGCATAGCATTAAAACTGCAGGAACTGTAACTATCACCAGGGAGCAGACTTGTGCATCTCATATCTTTATCTTCCATTTATGCATTTTGTGTATCTTGAGCATTTGCTCGGAATGAAACTGATCACCAAGCTTGCAACATGAAAGAACCTTCTTCACAGATCAAGCTGCCAAGAACCCCTCAAGGTGGGCTTCATGTAGACTTGAACTGCCCATGCTCTAGAATTATTTCTACTGAAGTACTTCTGACGGGATCAGAAACATTTTGGAGCTTGTCTGCTCCCCTCTTCAGGCTCTTTATTATTTTTGAAGATTAAGGGTCAGGGTTGTACTAAAATACAAATAATTGTATAATTGTACAATAATTGTAATAAAATACAACTAAAATACAACAGTTTATTTCAAGCTCGAGTGTTCATTCCGCTATTTTAACTGTATTTACGCTTCCATTAGGGTTTCGCATAGGAAGTGCAGATTAGATCTTTCATTTGACATTCATTTCACTGAGATCTTGCAGGGAGGGGGGAGATACCACCCATTAACATGTTTTCTCTTAACAGTTCACTGAACTTGAATGAAGTAGATTTTTCTCATCCACAGGTGACATGTCATCATTTCTTAGTTATATGCAGCAACAGTTTAATAACATCCACTGTGCAGAGCAATTTAGGATTAAAAACTGAAATACATCTTACTCAATTGTCTCTTTGGGGGAAGTGCAGTCTCTGCTAGTAGACTGCAATCACAAGAGTCTGCAGCAGCTGATAAGGACACTGCTCCTTCGCTCTGATCCTTCCCCGAGCTGAAACACGGCACTTCCTGCACTACCACTTCCCCGAGCACACACTGGTAGTGTCAGTCTTGAAGCACTGCAGCAGAAGTGCCAAACACAGGATTCTCTGCGGCATACACACAATCCCTGCAGACTCCCCAAACACTCACCCAGTCTAGAACGAAGCCTCACAGCACCGCCATAAAGCTCGCTGTCTTTCTTGGTGCCTCACAGCAAAATGGTAACAAATTCTCACCAGAGAAACCATGTACACTGAATAGGAAATTCTCTCATTCTTTTGAAGTTGATTAGAGTACAAATTAACACAGGTACACAGAAGTGTCTTTCCGCATTTTGTTTGTTTTGTATCATTTGTAAATGATACAAGCTATTTTACCAAGATGTAGAAAGAAAACTTGATTTGAGAATTACAGTCTTTGCAAAGTGCAAAGTCTAAAGGCTCAACACTTTCGTTTGTCCAGTTCTTAAAGATCACAGATTTCTCCCTCTCACCCACAACATCACGTCAAAAGCAGAACAAAACATGGTCCTATGGCCACAAGATTTAGTCAACTTACCTCCTTGTAGTGCTTCAGTGCCAGGTGAGCTTTCCCCATCAGAAAATAGGCTTTAATACATTTTTCATTGCACTGTGTTAAAAGAGGAATTATTAGTTACATGTTCAGAAATTTTAACCTTGAAATATTTTTTCCAGCCTTCTAATGCATAGTTATAGCTGCCCAAAGTAACTGTAGTCACAGAAGAGGGTATTTGTACCATCTACTAGAGGCATCTAAAGCTTATATGCTGAATATACTTATATGCTTGGTACTCCAAGTACCAAATTTCCTTCCCTACACAACGAACATAGGCATTGGCCTGGTTAAAGGTGAAAAGCAGCTGGTGCTAATATCCTTGCCAAAAAATTGCACTTTGGGCAATACAGAAAAAAGGCCATTCCTGAAGTTACCTTTAATGCCCATTCACAGTCACCAATGGCTTTTTCATATTCACCTATCTTCAAGTAGGCCTGAAATAAAACCAAGAGAGTCCAGACAGAAGAATTAGAATACTTCAAACAACTTCCACTAACTATTATACAAACATCAGCTAATTAAAAAAAAATTTAAAACTAGACTACTGATTTGCCTGGCCATTGATTTGGCAGGACAATTACCAGCTGCTTCCTAATTTGTCTTCCACCTCTTTGCAGTCTGCAATTTAGAATAAATTTAACAAAATAAAACTCAATACACACATACGGATTATACAAGACAAGTAGAGAATGCAAAGCAAATCTTACTTTACAGTTATAAAAGTGATCCCTAAAGAAAATAACTTTAAAAAAAAAATCAGGGCATTTAAATAAAACAGGAACTAGAATGATTTTTTTCCCCACTTATTCTGGAGGAGCAGCCTTTCACCAGTGCCACATTCAAGACAGAGGAGACATGAACACTCCCTCAGGAAGGACTAGCCACAGCAGAGCTCAAGCCTCTGTGGGATTCAGATTGTCCAAGTGGGAAGAATTAACACTTCTAATGATCTTCTTTGTGCAACTCTTTCACTAGGTTTGTAAAACGATTAAAACCTTCACTCTGCACTGTCTCTCTGTTAGCTTCCAGGCACAGTAAAAATTTACTGTTGATAATATGGCAGCAAAACAGAACTCATTAATTCCTGGTAGTGGAGGATGGCCAGGAAAAATCGCTCCCTTCCTTTTTTAAGCCTCTCTGGAATGCAACATATGTTACTTTTTATGAAATTCAGTTAGATAATGGAATGATCCCTTTGGGGTTGTATCCTGGCAAAGTAACACTAAAAGCCGTATAGTGGTAGCTCATTTGCCCATGCTGACCTGTGCCCTGTTTGTGTAAAGTTCTTGCATATCTTTCAGTTTTTCCAGACCTTCAGTGTACCTCTGAATGGCCATGACATAGTCTCCTTTCCTGAAGGCATCGTTTCCCTTCTCTTTCAGAGCTGCGAAAGAACATACGTGCATTCAAATCAACAGTTGTTTTTTATTTCCCCAAACTGTGACTAAGGAAACAGGCCATATTCTCCTGTCGGAAGAGGCATCAGAATTCCAGTCCAGCCCCACTGCAGCTGTCGTCATCAGCCATGATTTGCAAGGGGCTCCTGAGCTACTCGCTGGACGCGATGCCCACCCCTCTTTCTGAGGAAAGCTGAGCATTTCACCTCTTTGCCCAGCCCAGCCCTCAGAAACTCCCTCCCTCCAGCCCCGACCCTTCTCATGAAGGGTGATAATGGCAAAGAACAGGTTGCAAACTCTGTAAGCAGATAACCCCGTTACATCCAGCTCATCAACTGCCTCTCCATAACCAAAGCGCTGGCTCGGTGTGCATAAGAACGGCAATAACAGCACAGCTCAATAGCCTCGTAAATCAGCCTAAGTAGTTTGTGAAGGCATTAGCTAGAAAACCTTTAGCAATTACCATTTGCTAAGTGTTCATTTCTCTTCCTTCGTTTAGCTCGTTCTTTTGCATCCTTTTCCAAAATTGCCAGAAAGCCATCTTTGAGCCAGGAGAGTTGGTGGTATTTTAGTTTAAAAAACAAAAAAAAAGCAAGCTTCATTAAAATCAATCTACAGATGAGAAAGAAGTAATTTCTAAGGTATTCTGAGTCATTTCTCTACAAAGAAAATATTAAAGGGGTATTTCAGCAATTGCACTGAAACATGAACGACCAGCTATTACACATAAAGACCATGCTGCCACTCAGGGTCTGCATACTTGCCTTGAAGTATCTCATCTCTAGAGGTAAACTTGCTTCCTTGTACATTCAGAAAGCTAACTTTTTAGATGAAAGGCCAGAATATGGTAACAAACTACACCAAGAAGCTTCCTACGTATCAAGTACAGCCATATTGGTAAGATCCATGAGTCTGTTCCTAGATCTGACTGAGTTTTGATTAAAGCCACCAGAAAGGGTAGCTTTGACTTTGGCAGGAGGGGAATTGGGTCCTGCAGGAAGTAACAGCAACCTTTACTCCATCTCCACTGAAACAGAGTGAAGAGATGCTTAAATACTAAAGGGAGCACTGTCCTACCTGCTTTCACTGCCTCTGCATTTGCCGTGTCCTAAAAAGAGAAACACAGCACACACATGTACACATAGTGACTTCAGTAAAACCCACAGCAGCAAAGGAAAACTTGGTTTAAGTTATTGAAAGCCACAGACCCTCTGAAATACCCAGATTAATGCATACTGGGATTATCAAAATGACACTCAAACAAAGGATGGTAAAGACTCAGCTATTTTTTTACTTTATCAGAAAGCTCCCATTTATATCGTTAATGAGGCAGGTCGCTGAAATCCAGACCCCGCCGAAGGAATCAAAGCCTAATGAAATTAACAAAGAGATTCTCGTGTCTTCAACTAGTCTTGCTCAAGTTCCTGAAGCGCAGGTAAAAGCTACAAGTTACGGCAACTCAGTGCTTACATACAACGCAGATAAAGCCAATGCTGTGTTATTAGTAGTCTTAAGTCTGTACTAAGAGTAGCCTTAATTCTGTGTTACTAGTTGTCTTAAGTAAGTCTCAAGTTCACCTCTTGATGAGTAGAGAAAAAAATAAAGCCACATTCAGAACATACTTGTATTGTTCAAGATTTTTTTCTCCTGGGCAAGGAATGTGAATTAGTATTATTTAAAAGACCTAAGCTGCGCACAGCTTTAACTTCAAAGGGAAAAAACCCTCTTACAGAAGCTCGTGTGTTGATGACTGTTCTGTTCACCACAGTCTTGCTTTCTTCCTCCTTACTATTTTCTTCATCACGGAGCCTTTTCTCTGCTTCGACAATGTTTTTTTCCCTGACAGTTGGATCTGCGGAGTTCAAGCCTTGCACTAACTCGGCTAGAAAGAGGGGGAGGGAAAAAAAAAAAAAAAAAAAAAAAAGAGAGAGAAATACACGTGACTCCAAGCGACCCCGGACGGACCAGGAGCTCAGCCGAGCCTCCGCTGCCGTACGTTTTTGAAGGCACTGGTGACCAGGACGGCCTTCATGAACGGCGACATTTACAAATACAACTTCACCTCCCCGCCAAGGGCTGCCTCGCAGCTGCTGCGTTACAAACCCGCCCAGCATCAGGCAGCAACTCGCGGCACCTGGGCGGCTAAGGACGCTCGGCACGAAACGCACTGGGAGCGGGGCTCTTCCCCTTTTTTTACTCCTTTTCTACATTCCTTTTACCGTCCCCGCTTCCCTTCCGCCCCGGCCCGTTTACCGACAGCGTCCACGCGGCGCAGGAACCGCTGGAAATCCTCCTCCTGCTCCGGCTGCCCCAGCATGGCCGGGCCGGGCCGGGGCTGCCGCGGGGCCGGAGGATACGCGGCGCCGTTACCATGGCAACCGCGCGCCGCCGGCCACGCCCTTAACGCCGCCTGAGAGGGCGGTGCGCGCGGAGGGCGTGGTTATGCAAACGAAGGGGCGTGGCCTGGCGCCCGCCATTTGGCGGCGCGGGGCACGTGTGCGGCAGCGCCCGCGGGGAACGGGCCGGTGCCCCCCGGCTGCGCGCTCCCTCCGGCCGAACCCGGGGCCGGGCCGGGCCCGTGTCCCCCGGCTGCGCGCTCCCTCCGG
>VZSF01000025.1:482554-623177 GCA_013398295.1 Chionis minor | reverse complement strand
GCCCTCCCAGCGCCCCCCGGCTCGGCCGGCGCCGCTGCCGCTGCCCGCAGGAGCGGACCTCGCCCCGCAGGGCGCTGGCGCGGCGTGTGGCTGAGCGCGGGCAGCAGGCACGGCCCCAGCAGGAGCTGCGGGCAGGGCATCCCTCCCTCCTCCCTCTGCGGGTTCCTTGTGAACGCTCGTTTAGAGCTATGCTACCGTCGGGGAAAAAATGCACGTGTTCGTACCTGCAGTGTGCGTCGGGGCATTGAGCGGGTGGCTGCTTCCGCCCCGTCACGCCTCAATAACACCCCTTCGATGGCAAGCGGTGCTTGTGCTTCCAGCGCCGCAGAGCGGCTGGCCTGACGGGGGCACACAGGGCCCCTCCACCAGAGGCCTTTCAGGTGACCCCAGGAGAAATACCTATAGCGTGCTAGAGCAGCTCCTAGCCCAGAGCTGGTAGAGGACCACCATCTCCTCCCTGAGCTAAAGACGTGCCTTTTCCCCCTGCTAAAGAGGTCAGCCTTTGCCTTGCAGCCTGCGCGTATGCAAACCAGAAGCGAGGTCTGCTGCTGCTCCCTCTTGCTTCTTGTTTTATCAATACACACATCTGGGTTTGATTTGGCAGAGCGAGGGGGTGAGCTGCCCCGCTGGCAGCCAACAGCAGGGAGCTTATCAGCAGAGGCACGGGCATGTCATTTTTCCAAGGAGCGTTGAAGATCCTTTTGGTCTGGCTTTTTTAAAGCCCTTCTTTTCATACACGGGGGACAGGAACAGGATAGCATGGGCAAAAAATCGGTGAAAGGGACTCCTTTGGTTAATATAAAGACTAGCTGAACTGAATTTTCAGCTGGGGGGGGGGGGGGGGGGGGGGGTGGGGTGGTACCCAGGGAGGCTTCACGCCACTCCCGGGAGCCAGCGCAGCCCTTCCCGGGGTGGGACATGCAGCCTCCCAGCGGTGAGACGGCCAGAGGGTGGCACCATCGTCCAGCACAAAGAGCAGCTGCCCAGCTGAGAGCAAAGCTGTGATTTCAGGCCTTTCCCTACTTTGTTGCTTGTGTCCCCAAATCACGCTCCTGCCAGCCAGGCTTGTGCACTGTGTGTGCTGCCAAAGCCAAGCTACCCGCCCGGCTGAGCTGTGGATGCACGATCTGTTGCGGTAGATGAAGCCACAGAAAAGGAAACACAAGGGCTGGCTGATCTCCAGCGGCACACGCGATGGCCCAGAGACACATCTTCCAGCCTTTTCAGGCCCTGAGGGCCAGCTGCCCTTGCAAGAGAATCCGAGCCCTCCTTTACAGCATGTGGCCCTGCTGGGATATGCCAGGCTGGTGGTTCAGAGCAGTCTCTACATCCAGCTCCCCCTCACATCTGCACTTCACGCAAAGCATATCCCCATCAGGACACTCACATGCGCATACATGGCTCCAACAGCCAGATGGGTCCTTGTCACCAGCCTCAGGAGATGCTCTAGGGCCATGTTTTCAGAGCCAGAAGATTGGAGGTGGTGGCATTAATGTAAGCTGTCAGCCACCAAAGGGAGTGGCACCAATGAGTCTCTGCCAGGCTATCCAGACACGTTATAACCCAGCTGTCTCAGGAGAGAAAGGTGAGAAACAGAGAGACGGGGATGACCTGTCTCCTGCAAGTGTCCTGGAAGCAGCAGCATTAGGCCTAAGGCGAGGGATACCGAAAAGTGCAGGCTGCTCTGGTGTCTGCTGGGCGTGAGATTAGAAATCTCACTGTGAAGTTACAAACCACAGCTGTATTCATCTGCTTACTCTTCAATGTCCACACTGCCCTGGAGGAGAAATACTCTCCTGGGCTACGTGTGCCAACAAGGCACCGAGCTGCCTGACTCCACAGGCAGTGAGCATCTCCTGTCCCTTCCAGCTCCTTTGCTGCAGAAGCTGCCAGAAGATCCCTTTCCACTTCCCTCATGCACTGAAACAAAATAGCTCCCTTCTCTTCTCTTGCTGCAAAACAGTTCTGCTCTTGCTCATGTAAGCCTCCATCCCAAAGGTGGGTTTTTTTCCCTCTAATGAAGCCGTTTCAAATCCAATGCCTGTGGTTCCCAATTAAAATTACTCATGGGGCAATAGCTATGTCACTGGGATGCTTAGCAGCCTAGCTTTTATTTGTTAGTCTAGAAAATCTGGGAACTATAGCCACACTTCAGGTCTAAGAGAATAAAACCCATTACAAGTAAACCACAGACATTACAAAGAGCTCGGCTTGTCATTTCATTCATTAAAAAACTCGTTTGGAGTTGCAGATTTGCAGCAAGTGGAGGTGGAGCCATCTTTCTTGCTTACTGCCCTGTCTTGTCCGACGGATGCTGCTTGCAAGCAGCAGCATCCAGCCCTATGCAGTGGTGGAGAGAGACTGACTCGGTTCCCGTGTCTCCTGCAACAGCACCGGGAGAAGCTGATGGGGACGAGGGAGGGGCAGTCAGAAAGTGTCTCTCCCATGGCTCTGAATCTCCACAGATAAACTCTGTCCGCATGGGTGGGAAATGGAGCAAGCGCTATTCCTGCAGTCTCTCCCCTCCCATCAGCTGGACTGACTGCTGCAGCTCAGCCCCCCATGCACCCTGCTGCCGGCTTTGCGCTCTCCTCCCTTGCCTCTGGGATTCCCCACTGGCTCAGTGGCCTGGAGGGCAAAGCCTTTCAGCTGAAAGATGCGGCATCTCTATAGGCAGATCCTGCCTTTATTCCCAGTCACCTGCATCAAAATGGTCTTTACTTAGCTCCTCCCATTCAGCGTCCCCTTCTCTCTCCGTACAAGAACTTGCATTTCGTTCTGCCATCAGTTCTGTTGTTTATTTCTCCCGTTCATCAGGCTCTGCAGGAGGGCTGCAGAAGACAGTGTAATTTGCTAGCACCGCATGGAAAGCAGCTGCTCCCTCTCAGCGCCATTCATGTGCTGTTCCTATAGAGTAATTTACAGAGTGGCCCGCAGACATGGTGCTATATTGCTTGCTGTAGGGTCTCCGATGTGCCGGTGCCCCCAGCAGTGAGGCGACTATAAGCTGCACCAGCGAGCCGGAAAACATGCAGAGAAGCCTGCGGGGCCTGAGCCTCTGCGGGCAGGATGAAGCTAATCATGCAGCTGTGGCAAGTAAGAGTTGGATTTCATTTAGCAGCCAGGCAGCAATTTCATTCCAGCAAATGAAATGAAGAAGTTCCCAACTCAGCTCTGCTGCAAGAATCCGCTAATCCCTTGGAGAGAGCACGGCTGGGTGCACGCTCCCTGCCCGCAGCTCGGGGAGGCTGTGCTAGGTGCAGCATTTTGCTGCCAGTTTGCAACGGGTGACAGAGAGCTTAATTGGCTTATGTGCAGAGGGGAGAGCCACCTTTGCTGAAATGGTGTCCAGGTCTCTATAAATATTTCCATACTGTTCACTACAGGAGCACTTAAAATGATGCCCTCCTGCAAGCACGTACATGAATATTGGTATATTTGTATCTGGTGTCAAGCCAGCTAACTGCAATGGCTAGAAGAGACGAGAGAAAGAAGAAACTGTTTGTAGCAGATCTCCAGCCCCCTCCCTTAAGCCCCCCTCAGACTTTCCCTTCAGCCCAGCCTGCAGTAAAAGGAGACAGACGCAGCCAAGCTGACGTTGATGGTTGGGTGCCGCAGCCTCAGCAGGGAGAGAGACAAGTTCAAATTACCGAGAAAGGTAGACCTGAAGATTGATGAGTAGCTGAAGAAATACAATGACCTAGTAAAGAATAATTTTTCTGTTCTGTTTGTCACTGAGCTCAACCCGGACTCCAGGGAAAGAATTCATCGCTCTTCACTCATGGGCATGTGCTCTGCAGCAGCAGTAAATTAGGCCAAGTGCTCCAGGCCCCTCTATCAATCTCTGAGAGAAGAGGAAAGACTACCCGAGCTCCTCACGGTTCATCAAGATGCTACCGCGGGAAACCAGCCAAACAGCGGGAAACAACCAGGGAAGGGAGTCCATCCACCGGGCATTACTCAGAGATGCGATTCCCCCCCTTCACAGCCGCTGAACAGAGGAGCCCCTTTTCCTGGGAAATCCAACTGTCCTCCATTCACAGGGGACGCGAAGCTGCGTTTGCGTTACTTATCTCAAGGGAATTATCTACAGTGGGAGAGACAAACAAACTTTAAAAATACTCCTCTTTGTGACACTCAGCACTTTGGAAGAGCTGTGGAATCGCGTGCTGGCAGGCGTTCCTTCTGCACATCCAAAGCTGGGAAAGGTGCCACGGTTGCCCACGGCCAGCGTTCAGAGATGTACCAGTTGAACCGCGCCGAGGGACTGCTTCACTAACATCGCTGCGCAGACAGTCACATTCCCCGCTTCTCTACAGCCCCGGAGCCTCAGACTGACGCTTCATCCTGCTGTGGGCATGACACAACGGGACCGCTCGCTCCGCGTTAAGCTCACATGCAAGCGCAGGCCTGGGAATCCATGCCTGGGCGCAGGACCTAGCAGAGCATCTAAAGAAGGGCAGACTGTACGCATAAGCTTTTTTTGTAATTTTTATTTGAACACAGTATTCTGACAGAATGCAAAGTCAAAATCCTCAGTTAGTATCAGTATTTACACCAGTGAGAATGGGAATAAAGGTGGAATCGATGTTTCACTTGGTAAAAAGATTTTTTGTTTTTTTGTTTTTTTAACAAGATAGAAGGCCCCCAAAAGTAGGGAATGCTGGGTAAGGATGTCAATGGAGGGTCTGAGAACAACTATCAAAACAGCCTAGTGTGAAAATCTGGGGTTTGAAGGCTCCATAGAAAAGTGTGAAAATAAAAACTCCACTCTAAAAGCTGAACAACTGGATGCACTATTATCTTATCATTTTTACGTATGGTGCAGCATGAAATGTAATCACTCCACAACTAGAAGCTGCTCAGTCTGCATTGCCATATAGATATATATGTATGGCATGGATACATATATAAACATATACAGCGTAAACGGTGTCAGGTTGGTCCCTCTTCAAAGGTTTAAATAAAAGCAATGAAGCCTAAGCTATCTTGGAAATGGGGTACTTCTAAATTAAAAGCAATTATTTTCCATTGAGGGTGAGTATAAAACAACTCTCCAGAATTAATCTATAAGTATTGGGAGGTGTCACAAGGGCATCAAAAAAGAGTAGGATGGACACTCCTAGTGTTCAGGCAACCACAGGGTTCACTTCTGCCTCGGAATGGTGCTCGCTCAACACAAACACAGATCTCGACACAAACCCACTGCTGTCAGTAGGCTATTTTCTAATGATGCAGCTGGATTTTGGATCAGGCTTTTAGCGGGTTACCTTTTATGACAGAAATGCCAATCCAGGTGAGAGTTAGTCCACTTTTCACCCAACAGGTGCTGGCTAGTGTCACTGGACACGTTTCTGGTTACTAGCATTGTACAGCATTTATTTCCCATCAGCTGCTCAGCTCTCGGTGAGTTGTAACTCAGGAGGTATAACGTACAGATGACAAAAGCGGTCAAAAACTTGGCAGAAATGAGGAACAAATGAGGAATGGAGGTACACACCGCCTGCCCACCAGTCCTCTGCTGCCCCAAGGACTCTCCCCAACCACAGACAGACCATGGTAGCTTTTTGTGCTGCACTTATATGGATTGATTCCTTAGGAAAAAAATCCTAGGGACCGTGGGCCAAACTTCCCCAGAGTTATACCGACACTGCTGTGATGGGCCACGCAAGGGCCGAATTTGACACAAGGCTTTGAAGTGAGGACCCATCCGGCCCGGATATCCTGCTCAGGATGGCTATTGCATGAGTGTCTAGGCGTACATAGCCAGTCATCCTCCATTTGCATCCCAGGAGCTAAGGAAAAAACGCAAACCCCTCCACACTTAGCAAATGACAAGACCATTGTTTTTCACCGTTTGAAATTATGTGATGCCACTGTAAAAGACCGCGTACTTAGAAGAATCCACCGACAAAAGTGGCTCAATTTACCTGAGCCAAACTGCAGTCTACCCACCCTCCGTCATCCTTCTGTTCATCACCTTAGTGCAACGGAATGGATGCCATAGTCAGCTCAGTTTGATTTTTCATTTAAAGGTTTCTGTTCCTTTTAAGAGTTGTTCTCTTTTTTGTTTTCCTGAATATTTTTTTTTTCAAATCTGAACTATCGCTACACCTTCCACATCCAAACTATGTTGAAGCTTTTATTATTTCAATACTATGACAAAAAACACGTTTCACACGAAAATAGTCACGCACCCACAGTGCACAAGCTTGCAGATCTAAAGTAGAATAAAAAAGAAAACAAAAGGAAAAAAAAAGAGAAAAAAACCCCAAAACCCCAACAGAAGGAACATCTCTATACAATGGGCTGGTCTTCCCCTATATACCTCTGCCTTCCTTCTGCTCAAGCCTCCTTTCTTTTCACCCCAAAATCTCAGTGCTACTTCCTGACTCCCAATGACAACCTCCCCTCTCCATAACGACGACACACGCACTACCTGGGCCCCCTTTCCCAGCTGTTCAAGACACAATGCCAAGACAAGTGAAATCAATGGGAGTCCCGGCATCGATTTCCAAGCACTTGCTCTCGATTTCGTGGGTTTGATTCTGCAGAGCATACGTGGATGACGATACGCACGATGTGACAGAATAGCTGAGTCGGAAGGGACCTACAACCATCATCTAGTCCAACTGCTGATGGAGCCGGCTTTGCAGGAGGGGTCTCACACGCTGCCAAGCACCCTTATGCAAAAAGTCTTTGCTGTTCAGTCAGATTTCTAGGGTAAAGGAAATGGTATTTACTGACGTACCCAGGAGGAATTGATACAGTCAAACATCTGAGATGAGACCAGACCAGCCCTAACTGTACAATCTCCCTTCTGCTTCTCAAAGCTCCGGGAGGGTTCCATGAAGGAAAGGGGAGAATGTCCGAAAAAAGCAGAGATGATATTTCTCTTATGCAGTCAGGCCCAGGTCCAGCGAGGGACTTAAACTCTTACTAAATTTAAGTATAGAAGGACTCTCACCAGCAACTCTCTCATTCCAAGTTAAGCGTTTTTTTATGTGGATTGCTGGATAAAGACCTTGATTGGTGACAAGTGGTTTGAATACCCCCCGCCCACCCAAAAAAACCCAAACCAAACCCCAGCATTACTTTTCTTCTTACTCCAGTAAGAAATAATAATAATAATAATAATAACAATAATTAAGAAAAGATAAGGGGGAAACAACTACTGTAAACATCCATGTTTTAAAATGTCTCCCTTTGCAAAGCAAGCATGCTGCTAACCTAGTATCTATAGACTGTATTTACTTAAAAAAAAAAGGCAGCTATTTTACACATAAATTTAGACACAACAAAAATTAAAAAAAAATTTGTCAATTGTAAACACTGGAAAGAACAAAAGTTGGCAAAAATTAACATAAAATTGAAAGAAATGTAGAGTCTGAATACTGCAAATTGAAATATATCCCCGGAGCTGCAATTTTGGCATTCTTCCTAAAAAAGATAATAATAAAACCCAAATAAATGTCTAACGTGGAGAACAGAATTCAGTCACAAAGAGCTCCAGACACTTTGCATACTGAACAAATACAAGGTGAACAGAAATTATAACTTATTTATGAGGCTTTACATATTTCAAACTCGACTGAAAAGTATAAAAATAAATTGTGGACTTTGTTCATTAAGTACCAGCTGTACCAAGTAGCACAGTGGTTATATCTGCTATACTAACCAAGGAAAGAACAGGGTCTTTTTTTTTTTGTCTTTTTTTTTTTTTTTTTATTGTCTAGGACTAGTTGATTTCGAGCTTCCCAACCACGCTGCAAATGGTATTTGCAATTTTGCTGCTTTGAATATACACAGGGACAGCTGAGCCCTGATTTGTTTACGGGTTTCACCCTGTTTTTAAAATGTATTACTTTTTAAAAGCAAGTGCACAACAAATAGAACCTTTCTAAAAATCTTTTAAAAAAAAAAAAAAAGAAAAGAAAAAGAGAGATTCCCCCCCTCCCCCCATTTATGCATTTTCTGTTTTGTTTATTTTTTAAAAAAAGGCAACAGACACTAGAGGAATGAGATGTGTTTTGTGTTTTAAATGCTTGGGTGAAGTTGTTCTGTCATTTGTTTTCATCTGTCGCTGATCATGCTTTGCTCTCATTTTCATTTGTTTGTGTGGCTTCATTAGGGACCGTCTTGACTTCTGCTGGAGGTGTCTTAGTTTCCGTTGCTTGCACTTCAGATTTGTCTTCTACTGGGATTTTCCTGAAGAAGAATCACCAAAATGGCACAGTTTAGAAACAAGAGAAATCTAGACTGTCTGTTGCTGAATTACTGATAAGGAAAGAATATGTTTCTGGAAACAAGCAAATATATCGCCTCGCTAGTGCAAAATGAGCATTTCCCAGTGCAGAAATACGTAAAACCAAACTCACCCCCCGCCCCAGCTTCAGTTAGCTCTAGTGAAATCTGTTTTGATTTTCCGCTTGCCCCTAATTAGCATACTAGCAGGATGAGGTCTCAGGCTGCAGCAGAGGTGCAAGGCATGTTGTGGTGTGAAAAAGGAGCAAAAGGGAAAACTCGGAGTTGCAAAGGATTTTGATTTCACCATTACTCATTTACGTCCCCCCAAATGTCCTATAAAATCAGACTGCCGTTTCAGCAGAAAATCTTTTTCCCTACAGGAAGTCAGTCCCAGAATTTCCCCATACGTTGCAGGAAGGGAAACGCAGAAGTAGTGAATTTTGTCAAACACACTTTCACAAGCATAAGGGAGGCCAACATCTTCACAGGCTAAAGCCCAGGTTCGTCAGCCTGCCTTTTGGCACTTTGCTGAAGAATCAGAGAAGCCTGTTTGCCCAACGCTCTCTTCCTGGTCACGAGAAGTGCCACGCAAGCCGTATCTGGCAGCCTCCCCGAAGAAGTGCCTGTTCCAGCCCATTAGCCACAAAGGCAGCCTGAGAGGACTGCAGTCTTAATTCACCCTGACGGGCGGGTGAGATGAATACAAGGCTATGGCCGCAATACCGATCGGCCCCACGGGAAGCAGATGAGCAGCACAGGTAGAAGGTGGCTGCACTGGCAGAAAGAACGCAGCTCTGCATCCCACCATACCAAGAACTCATCTACGTGACACAGACCGAGCTGCATCAATTCAGGTGAAATGTTTCCGGGCAAACCGTTTCCTGCCTCCTCTCAGCTCAGCCCCAGATCACAATTCTCTGTTCTGTTTGTCTCTCTGCAGCACCCGGCACCACAGGGCAGTGGCCTCAGGCACAGTGAACCGCAGTGACTGTGGATTCCTCTGCTTGGGAGCAGCTCGGCTGCACCCATCAGGGCTGCCTGGTTCCCTTCAACCCGAGCGCATCTGCTGCGACACCCAGGCTTTCCAGAAGGGCCAGACGCTCCATAGGTGTGTGGGCACAAGGCACTGCGCTGTGGAACAGTCACACGGCAGGACCATCTCCTCATTTAGGGGAGGGCAGGAACCCAGCCGGGAGGCCAGAGCCATAAGATATAAAGGCACCCGAGTAATACATTAAAAGAGCGTGGGTTTTCAGTTAGATCTAGAAAAGAGCCCGCTTCTTGGTTCTACAGCGTCTGACTGACTGCTCTTCTGCAAGTGCTGATACACATTGCAATCACAGTGTCAAAGCCAACGCTTTATTTTGGATTAAACACAAAGCTTCCAGAATGAGGTCATTTTCCTGGAGATGTAGGGATGGAAAAAGTTCTAACCAAAGCTGTGACGTCGGGTATGTCTCCAGTGTGGCGGCTATAGCATAACCTACGTTTATCTGAGTGAGCTGCAAACCTAGCTGTGGAACAGCTAGTTGGGTTCTTGGCAGCAGATCCCAGTGTCCTCAATACACTTTCCTTCGCAAAAGCTAAAGATGCAATGTGAACTCAGTCCTTCGGTTTTGGGAGCTGCTCCCACAACAAATCCGAGCTGCCTTTTCAGAACTCTCTCTCGTGATAAAACACAGACCCTGCTCAGGCAGGAAAGACTCCTTAGATTTCATCCTGCCTCTATCAACACATGGTGTCCAAATAGGAAGCCAGAAGGAACAGGGACTTTAGGTACTTGTCCCCTCAAGGGCGGCTTATCCATTTTCAATCAGCTTTTTCCAGGCTTTTGTGCTCATGGCGCTGTCAGCAACTGCCATCCAAACAGACCCAGTAAGAGTGTTCTTGTCCAACATCTGCACAACAGCTGGGGACCCTCCCCCCAGTTACCCAGGTGAGGGCTGCGTGCAGTTTTCACTCTCCAGTTACAGCGTCTCCTGCCAAACCCAAGGTGCAGATTCGTCTCAGCTGAGGAAAGTAGCTCCTGTCCGGATGGCCTAACGCTCCAAAGGACCTCTAGTGTTGTCCTGCCTAGGAGCACGCTGATGCTCGCTGAATAAATCAGCTGTGTACAGAGGAGACCTGATACAGCAGATGGAGACTCATCTCTAATATACCGGGCCAAGACACTGCCAAGTTACCCTGGCCAACTGGGCTGTGGCTGCTCCCCTTCTCTCAGACAGGATCACATTGCCTTATCGTTTTGCCAGTTTAGGGACAAATCCAGAGGCACCATGCTCTTACAGTTTCACACGGCACTAGTTTCTGCCCTGCCTTAGGCTGAAATAAGTTCTGAAGAGCTCCACTGATCTGTAGGGAATTTGGGTGGCTGTGCTCATCGAACTGCAGGAACCCAGCAGCTGTGAGGACAGCACCTCCTTTGCATCACACTGAACGCTTTCTGGTATCTTTCATACAACAGACAGAGCTGCATAAAAGTCTAAAGAATAACACGTTCATGATAAATGCCTGGGTTTGTCTTTTCCCCGCTTCCCTGGCACAGCCTATTGCTGCTTTCCTCCTGGACCTTTAAAGCCGAGCCCTGTTTAGTTGGTATAGAGGTGAGTTAGTTTGCTGAGGAAACAATGAGATTAGTTAAAGAGAACATCCAACAAGAACACAGCACAAGCACCAGTGCACAAGGGACACAGCACACAACCAACAGAAGATTAAAGGCAGCCATACTCGGTCTTTGCAGGTGCAGCAGGTACAGAGCTGTCTGCAGGGGAAGAAGCAAGCTCACGAGCTTGCCCGCTAGTCACACTGGCGGGAGTAGTAGTAGTGCCAAGAGCTGCAAAAACATCCTTTGCAAGATCAATGTCTGGTGTCTTGAAGGTCCCTTCGTCCATTTTAAAGTCCTCATTCTGTGAGGGGTTTGTGGTGCTGCCTGAAGCAGCCTCGATCTTCAGATTGCTTGGGTTCTTGGCTGTCTCGCTTGGGCTCTTCACTGTACTGGGCTGCACAGCTTCCTTTTCAGGGCTCTTGGTGCTTGAGACCTCCTGCTTGGGCTCTGATGGAGCTTGGGGGCTAGTGAGGTTTGCAGGGCTTGGGGCAGCTGGCTTGTTACCAGCTGCCGCTTTGGAGGTCTCGGCCACATTAGCAACAGCGCTGGGGCTGAGCACTGCACCTTGGTTGGACAGGACACTCGAAGACAAATTATTAGTAGCTGGAGTAGAGCTTGGGGTATCGCTGAGATCAACAAGAGGGGCCACTTTGGGGGTGGAGGAGGGTGGTGGTGAAGAGACTGAGGGGGCCGCCCCTTTGGCTGGAGTAGCCTGGCCAGGCGTCATGGAGTTTGAGTCAGGAGTGGCTGTGGCTGGCAGGGCAATACTGGAGGTCAGCGTAGTGGTCTCGCTGGTGGGGCTGTTCTGAGCAGTGGCAAAGGTTTCAGTGATAGTGTCAGAGTTAGTGGTGCCCGTAGTTACAGAAGGCAGCATGTCCTCAACGGTAGCTGCGGTATCAGCAGGGTGCCTGTGAAGAGGACAGGAGTAGAAGAGAAATAGAGACAATGAAGCCCGTAAATGACAGCAGAGAAAAGGGTAGCAGAGCGTAAGAGTGAGAAGGCAGGTAGGTGAAGCAGCAGCAGCAGCATGGCATGTAGTTACAACACACACAGAACATGGAGAGGTACTCAGAGGAGCAGAAACCTTTCAGAGGTCAAACGTGCAAAGGGTAGCAAGGGCTGGCTAGGATGACTGAAGAACAACTAGGAAGAGAAAAAGAGCAAAGAGGACACATCCTTCAGGAACGGCTTGCTCACGCAGATTTTGATTCAAGTCTTAGCCAAAGGTAACCCCGTCAACTTGCAGAGACTCTTCTCTTTCAGCCTAACATTCCTCTCAGCCTCTTCCACCTAACCTCACAAGGAAGTTTTCTACCAGTTCCCTAAGCTTGCAGCCCTGTGCCATCTGTCACCACGCAACAAGGTCCCAGTGTAGGACCCCTGAATCCAGTCCCTCATCTTGGCCCTGTCCTTTTGCCTGCAAGTCTAAGGCCTTTATCTAACCACACAGAATTCTTTTTCTCACACACACATGTAATGCGTATATATATACATACATACACACGTGCAGCTTTGAGGGGATGTTTTCTGCCCTTTTGACCAGATTCCAGCCTGTTGCGTTAGCTAGAATAAGGCTTCCTTTAGGACAATGTCTGACAGTGTAACTGTGCTTTAGCAGTCATGATGTAGCACTGGTTGCCTGAACAAGCGTATGGATGTGAGGCTAGAAAAACAAATCGTTTATTCTGTGAGAAGCCAGTGTGCCTGAGAACACCATCTCAGGCTTATTAACAGAGAGAAAACCTTCATAGAGGAGGACAATTGAGTGAAAACTCTAGTAAGGCTAGTCAAGAAAATCAGGACAATACAAACCCCAGCTGCTCCTCAGTGCTGCATGTCCACTTTTCAGTGCTGCTTGCGGATATAGCCTACTTTCTCCTCTCACCTCACAGAGACTTCCAGCAGAGACACGTAACCAGTGAGCCCCGCTGCTAACATCAAAGGAGGTGAGCAGCATGCGGGGGGAAGAGCCTGAACACACCTCACCACTGTGGTGTCTCTGCTGAAGGAAAGAAACCCAACTTGTGTCACCAATCCCTAACCTGACCTACACATTAGCAAGCATTTCAGCAGCCTCCTAAAGTGAATTCCCCCCAGTACTACTCCAGAAGCTATGGAGAAGTACTCAGAGGACACTACAACTGCAGCCATTGAGAAAATAAGATTAATATAGACGGTGGGCAATACTCAAACCTTGCCAGTCCCAGCTAACGTAGTTTCGTAGGCGCAGGCTCCTAACAAGTTCTCCAATATAAACAAAGCTCGTTGGTAGCTCAGCCATCTCAGAATAATCAGACTTAGCATGCATCTCCCGACATCCAGAGCATAGCTACTCTGCTGCTATTGGCAGAGAGGACTGCTTTCCCCACGGGGCATTCAAGCACTCATCCAGCATTGCTAGGGAAGAGCTCAAGCAGGAGTCGGTGCCAGCTGGGGGCTGCTTTTGCTCTGGATCTTTTGCAGTGAACCTGGATGGGTGCCTGATGTATGTACTGGACAGGACTGATAGAGAGGGGCCTTTCAAGAAACACCGCTTTACTGCCCTTCCAGTGCAGGAAATAGGAGTCATTGAACCTTGGTGAGGAGAGAAGGCATTTCCTCACTGGTATGTGACAAGTGAAGTGTGGAGACTTTACCCTTCTTCCTGTCTTCCTGCCCTAAGTCACGTGCACGAGAGATCAGGGATTAAGGCAACTGAGGGCAATGTATGGACCCTTTGCCAAGATTGACTAATGTCAACATACTCTGGCTCCGTCAGCGGGGTGGTCTCATTAGGCTCTGTGTGTTTTCCCCCATCGTGGTTGGGGGTCCGCTCCTCTTCAGTCCGCACCTCCACAATAGGCTCCTTGGACTCATCTTTCCTGTAACAAAGGAATTGCATGGAGATTGGTTCCTGTTCACACCAGGTATCCTCCTGCAAAGACATGCTGCACATGTCCATAGCGAATGACAGAAACAGACAGGCCTAAACAGCAGATTACTTCTTTTTGTTACTCCCTCTTCTAGTTATTTCCTACAGCACAGAAGACCACCGTGATGTCCAGCGTTTGGGTCAGCCATTTGATGGCTAATTACAGGAATAAGACAAAAACAGATAAACAGCTGAAAAACCCCCTTCCTGGAAATATAAAGTAGACCTAGCGTGGCCCCAGATCTTTTCAGTACCCTCCCATCAGAGATAAGAAACCCAGAGCTCCCCAAAATGGTTTCTCTTCTGGAGTTGCTGAGGGGACACACTGATAAACAGGAGGAGCAATAGAAGTGATGATGGTACTCACGAGAAGGCGGCTTTGCCCTCCTCCATGTCTTTGCCCTTGGCTCCTGGGCCGGATTTCCCACATAAGTTGACAGCAATGCACATCAGCAGGCCACACTTGTTCAGGAAGTAGCAGGTGACATCCACAGCCACCAGGAGCAGCACAAAGATAACAATGAGAATGCCTACGATAGCAGCAGTCCCAAGGCCTGACGTGGGGCTAGTGCTGGCTTTAGAGATCAAAAAGAGAAGAAAAGAAGGCATTATAGTTAAAAGGTGAGTTGGGGCTAGTTACAGCTCAAATTTGGCTATGCATACGTTGCGAGCATGGGAAAACTTCGAGAAAGTACACCCTCCCTCTAGCAGCCTTGTGCTATAACCAGTACTCTAACCTTGCTATAACCAGCAATCCTGAAGACATGCAGGACCGTTTACTTGAGAAGACAGATTCACTTGGACCTAATGGGGCTTTTCCCATCTCTTTTGGGCTAAGGCCTGGAAGGCAGACGACAGAAACCTCTTCTACTGTAGTATATACCCAGCTGGAACTCTGAAAGGCTCCTGTTTCCCTCCACTTCCTCAAGATGAAGGTTGTGTCTAGGGTCCAGAGTGACTTTGGCATTGCCAGCCTGGCACAAGGACGAGTGAAGCCTAGACTCTCTAGCATGACTTGCCCTGGTGGGACACAAAATACTGGGTGATACCAGTGGTGCTTAAGTGTTGCTTAGCCCCTTACATGGTGAAAACAAGAGGAGGAATTAAAACCCCCTCCTGTTGCTCAGGTAAGACCCAGCAATCAGAACTGGAAAGTAGTAAGCTTTTCATGTCTTATCCAGAGATAGCTGAGCTCACCAGTGAACACTCCAGGAGTGTCTGGGCTTAGGTATGGCCAGCAATCCGCCTTCTAAGGAAGCAGATAGTAAAGATAAAAAGACAACTCTCTTAACATTGTCCTGGTCGCAGCAGCTGCCTGCTCCACCATGCCCAATCTCCACCAAGTTTCCCCAGCTATAGAATAGAAAAAAATACCTTGCTTTTTCCAGTAGACAAAAGGACAGCAGGTGAGAGGTGGTGATGGAGGCCTAGAAAATGCTTGGGTTTGCCCATACAGTACTAGCTTCAGGGGAAGTGCCTTTAACTTTCTACCTGCTTGTAAAATGCCGAGTACTTTCTTAGAAACAGGGAGTGGATAAATACGTCAGTTGCAAAGGCTACCGAAGCCTTTGATCATCACAAAACCAACAGGAAAAGCCTTGAATGTTGCCAGCTGCAGCTTCCCAGCCTCATATTATCATACCCTAAATACAAACTACTTTTTGTTCCCCTGGTTTTATTCAGAATAATTCTTCCCAAGCTGCTGATCTGCAGGCAGAGCATTTGGCTGTTGGCTCATACAGTTCGGCACAGGTTTAGATGTACCCACTACTCAAAACCAGCTTGCTGGTCTCAACTGTCACATAACCTGCCTCTCGCTATGGGACTGTGCGCTCAGCAAAGGCCTGTGCATCTGAGAGAGCTGCTTACCGACGTCGACTGAGACAGCTGAACAAGCACAGCATGCTCCTCATTGTCCATGGGAGTATTTTGGATTTTTTCCTTTCAATTAGGATGCAACTCTATTCATTTCTACTGCATTTTTTTTACTGCTGGATGTCACAACTCCCAGACACTTAGAATCTTTTCTCTGCAGAAAAGCCCAACGAAGCCCATCTTTCCACTCAGCCTGATCTATGTGGACTTTGACAGGTGGAGAGATCATTTCCAGGGCTCACAGACAGAGATTCATAACCTCTGCCACAGATTTCATTAGTTAAAAATAGGAGGCAGAATGTCCCCAGCATAAGGGAGATAAGTGTTGTTTCATTTTGTGACCCTGATAACGTATTAAGGAATCCAGACACCAACTGGGAAGTTTCTTTCTGCATTAGACTGTAACCAAGTCACTCTGAGGCACCCAACTCAGACACTTACGTTGCAAGTCCATTAAATGCTCAGCAGAACATCTGTGCCACAGACCAGACCCCTGCCAGCACCTTGCAGCAAGCTGCATAATTAAATGAATTAATCACCCCCCCCCCGATGCAGGCAGGGAGTGAGGAGGTCGTGTATTTTCCCTCTTCTAATGTATTCAGGATTCTGGCATGGATTATTCAATAATTAATGTGCTCCTGTGCACACCAGTTCCAGGAGAAAAAGCAAAAGATGTGTCAAACTTTTCTTCTCATCTACATCATCTTTCTGGGAATAAGCTCCTTGGCAGGCTCGTAAAGGTGCACTCAGGAAAGCGTTACAGACAGGATTACAGGGTAATAGTTCCTTGTTGTGCCTCCCAAATATACCTCGGCTCAGGCACATGACCCATGCAAACTGCAAGAACAACTGCAGAACTGCAAACCCAGAAGGACAATCACAGCATCTGCCTCTGGGGCACAACCAGAGCTCCTGCGCCCTCAGCACCAAGCGCAGCAGTGGCTGTTTTCAAGCGCTTCACATGGTCCACACGGTATTGGACTTGAGCAAGCTGCTTTACGTTCACTGTGCCGTCGGAGATCAAAAGGTTCAGGCATTCCCAAAGGAACCTGGGCCAGCATGTTGCCGTTTCACTTCTGGCAATACCAAGGCACATATATAAACCTAAAGGGATGCAAGGAGCTGGAAATGAAAGAATACCTCTGTCTGTGACAGCTGTATGACTAACGGGGGAAAGCTGTTCAGAAAAGATGCTGAGGAAGATGATGATACAGGGAAATATCAGTCGTGGCTGAAGAATTAAAAAAACATTGCTCACGAAACTCTGTCAATGTAACTTCAAAAAAGAAACGTGGAGGGATGAATTAGGTCATTGTAGCCCTATACGCAGCAGAGTAGTACATACAATAAAGGCACTTTATTTAAGCAAAGGTACAACAAAATTCAAAAGCTAGAAACGGAAAGTGAATGAGCTTGGGCTAGGACTAACATATGAAATTTTAACAAACTCACAAATGAGAGCAGAATGTCGTATCTTTCTCCACCAACTTTGGCTGAATAAAAATCTGCTTTACTTTCTAAACAGGGGTTTTATGCAGATTATTTAGCACTACTGCAGAAAAGCCCGTCTGAATACTCACCTGTCTCTATTTAGGATTAGTAACAGAAAGCAAAAATGGAAGAAAAAGATGGCTTCTGTTCCAAACAACATCTGCAATTCCACTTAAAATGACAATGGTGGGCTCTCATATGTTTTTGTGTCCATGTCTGTGCATTTCTGTGCTTGAAAAGCAGAGTATTAGTTCTCTGATGGCCCTCAGCAAGCACTAGGATCCATTGGGACAGCAGACGTTCTGTTCTGCAAAAAAAATCCCCAGCAAGCACCAGGCGCCAAAATGCCAGGCCAAAGTTCCAGGCCAAAATGACATAATTGTGTATGATGGAGAAAGCGCCAGGCTTCTACTGAAAGGCCCAGTGATGGCTCCATGATTTGATTTACAGCCTATCTAAATTTTGCTTTTACATAGCTTCATCAGCTTGTTGTGAGGCACTGAAAACAGTTACAAAGGTAACACAAACAAAAAACTAAATGTTCACAGCCAGAAAATCTGAAAACTGTTGCAGGTATCCCAGGTTCTATGAAACTTGTCCAAACCACAAGCATATTATCAGATAACCTGTAAGGCTCTTCTCACATGAAAGGTTAGAAAAGATCAGATATAGTAGAGGAAAGATGGTTTTAGGACTAACACAGCAGATACAGATGTTCAAACCTAGCATCGATTCTCTGTTTTGCCACTGATTTTCTCTGTGACCCCAAGCACCCCTGAAACAGTAAAGCTTCAGCCACTGTAACTGTCAGAGATTTGCTGAAACCAATATAACCAACAGTTTGTAGCAAAGATGTGCCCCACTATCCTTCCACTGGGTCCTATCTTTTATGTTTAGGAAGCAAGGGCAGAAACTATTTATAACGCTACACTCGGAGGGCTCCTATATAAATACAAAATAATTCTGAGTATCCTCTGAAGTCCATTGGGTTTAATTAGTGTGAAGATACTGTTTTAACCCAGACTGCTCTGGTCTTGCAGCCACAGAAAGCGATCTGCAGCTGATCCACAAAATTGCGAAGAGCACCCAAGTTACATCGAGCGACTGTGCTGTCAGCGAACTCCAAGGTGAAGCGCTGCAGGACAGCAGTCCGGCAGAACTGCTGTAACCTGGGAGCACACTGACTGGCCCCAAAATTTGGGATCCCACGGCCAAGGTTATAAAAATCACCCAGCACTACTGCTCCAATTTCTGCTATGATAGCTGCAAAATAAGCCTTCTCTCTAAACACCCAAAGGAGAGCTACCGAATAGGTTCAAGTCTCCCCTCCTTGTTTCTCCCTCCCTTCCAACCCATTATCCTTCCTGCTCTGCCCCTCTGCCCCAGGGAACTCGAGTACCTACAATATGAAAGGCTGCCAGGAAGAAGAGTATGGAGGTGGGGAGAATAAGGGCAAATCTGCAGAGGAATGCCCTTGTTTTTGTGCTATTCTCAGATTTTGTTTCAGACAATGAAACTGGGCCAAAGTAATTGCCTGCACTGTTTTTTTTCTAGGCTAATAAGAAAGCCCTGCAATTGTCAGTAACTTTCAAATCTCTTCCTCTAGTTCCAGTTTTATAAATTCTATTTCACAACATGAATTGATATTTCAAATGTTTCAGAGACTAGCAATAAGGAAGAATAATATAAAAATCCTTAAAGACCCCATGAACTCGGAGGCTGTTGGTGCTGCATTTCTCTTTTCTGTATATATTATGTAAAGAGATTTTGCTGTTGCTATAAAATGCAGGAAGCATGTAGTGTATTATTCAGTTTCACAGACTGACACATTCAAATAAATTAAATTGATCTACCAATCAATACTTTAGGAAATGCTCACTCCATCCTATGGCTGAATTTATTCTGTATTTAATCAAACTAATATTTAGACACTATATCCCTAACGAGTTTGCTGGGGCCTGAAACAATTCAGCACACAAAAGAAGTATATAAACAAACGGTTAGGTTTTTGAGCATCAGCTGCTAACACCGTGTGTATGAGAGTACATGCATATCACCAGCGAGTGCTATTGTGTAAACAGGTGGTGGACATTTCTGACCTGATCCAGAGCACATTCAACCTGATGAGAAGCTTTCCATTGATTCTCTTTTGCTGTTCTCAGGACTAAGAGGAATAACACTTCCACAGGGTAAATAAGGAAACAAAAAATGTAAAAAATTTCTTGAGGCCTTAATTCTAAAGAAGTGAAGAATTTATTAATTACAGATTATTTTTTTCAATGGAAAATGAGCTTCCTGCAAGACTGACCTTTCTAACCACCCTTATTTTACAGTGTACAATGAGACAACCCATCAATTTTACTTTCTGCAACTCTGTACAGACATCGGTCCTGTCAGAGCGAGCAGAACCACTCAGAAGTGTCTTCCTAGTGGGGTCTCAGCTAGAGTGTGCAGAGAATGTTCAGGCACAGGCAAAGAGGAAAAAATAAAAAAAGAGATGGAGAGACGCAGATATGATTTCAGGCATTTCAAAGGTCCTACAATATTTGGCAGAAGAGAGAAGAACAAACAAAAATAAAAACTCATTTCATGCATCAGAAGAAAAAAGCCCCAAACCCTAGGAGAAAAGCTATTTGTTCTCAGTGGATGCTAACAGCTTTAATTTGCAAACGCTTAAAAGTATCCTTCAAACAAGGGGTGCCACATTCTCATTCTCTCAGACACTCTGCACAATTTATAGTGGAGAAAAGCAACGTGAGCAATCTTCTACTCCAAATGACAACAGCTTTTGCTTCCACACAGATTTAGGCTTGACAATTTATGCTTGCTTTCAACTTAGCTACTAGGTAGCAGAAATACATAGCAGTCTGTGGGGCATTCCTTCCAAGACAAGGGGGCAATGGATACTTCCCAAAACTACTACTGAACTCCTTTTAGGTTGTCACCAAAACTGCGTGGCTTCAGTGGCCTGCTCCTGGCTTCAAGCTCTGTTATTTTCCTATGACTGACTCCCTTTACAAGGATGAAAAGGGGAATATGAGCATATGAAAAGGAAAAACTGTAAGCAATGAGTGAGTCATAGGAAGACCCTCTTTTCAGGAGTAGAACTGACTGTAAATCTGAACAGCTGATCCTCAGTCTGACCTCTGCCACAGCTGCCCTTCTACACTACTGTAGTGCATACGTCTCGGTGCCACCACACCAGCTTTGAGAGTCAGGAGAGCTTCCAAAACTTCTTTTTATCTAGCAGAAACTAAGAAGGGTGAACAATTGCAACTGATCCTGGAGGAGCAGAGCATTATCAAACAAGGCCTTCCTGTAAAACGAAGGCGGCTAAAGCAATGCTTTGACAAACATCTTTGAAAATACGTAGACTTAACAACAAACCAGGGTACAGCTGCTGGAATCCCATAGGCCATGTGAGATCCTACAAGGCTCTGCAGTTTATCACACACATGGAAGTGTCTTTTCTAAGGGCTGAGGTTCCAGTCTTCCTGTAGATATGACTTGTTCCCACAGGACACGTGCTTGCAAGGTTGCGGGCTGAAAATTTGAGCGAATGTCTTCTGGTTCTAGATCTGAATCTATGTCTCATCTCTGAGCACAGAAAAGAGAGCTGGCTTTTCTGCAAACTTTATTTTATTTTCATCAAGAATAAGGCCTGGAACCTTGTCCAGCATTAACTCAAGGATCCAATGTCTATCTAGTATCTGACGTGTCACAAATGTGCATAAACTGGTAGTAAAAAAATCAGTTACACTCCTTATTTTTCACAAACACAGAGACAGAAACTCTTTGTGTATATATTCTATGTTGACTGGATTCCTGTTTGCCTTTGAATATGGGATTCATTTTGAGTAACTTCAGCCACATAAGCGATCTCTTGTCTACTTCTCTGGGCTTTGCCTAGTCACCCCAGAGAGGAGACCCCTCAGAGCATAATGCATCTCTGCTGCCTCAAATCTCCACCTTCTCCTTCAATAGGAAGAACAAGCTCCAGAGGTGCTGCTCTCTCTCCACACAACACTATTAAAGTTATAGTTTAGGCAAGATAGTTTTAATAACCTATGAATGCGGCGACATATATCTCAACCTCAGCTAGTAACCTCTGTCTGTGGATAAGGGGAAACCCACAGTACAAGCTGATACCAGATCTACAGATGAACTTAATAAATTCAGCTATATGGGAAGGACATACAGCTTTTTAGTATTAGGATTACTCTCGCTGTACTTCAATAGCACTAAGGTGTAAACTCAAAAGATCAACCAATTTTTCTATACTCTAACACACTGGAGGTGAGGGCTTTTTAAAAAGAAATCCACATGCTTTTGTGTGCAACACCTGCACAAAGTTTTCATTTAGACAGAAAAGCAGTTCACAAATCGTGATGAACAAGGTCTGAATAAACACAGCAGAGACTTATGTACAGAGCATAAAATGCATAGTTAGACAAGACTGATGGCAGGGTTTTTTGTTTGTCCCTATTAGAATTTTGTTAGAAAGATTAATCCCATTGCAGAAAACTGATAGTATTTGAGACATTCTGTACAGAGAGGGCAACAACTATGTCAGCAGTTTCGTCCTTGGCAACCTCAGGCTCACTCTCAAGAGAAAGGGAAACCTAGACGGAAAGACACCCCCATTTTTAGAAGAGCATCAGAGACAAATGGACTTCCCATCAAAAAGACAATTCATGAGGGATCAGAGGGGTTTTTTTTGTTGTTGTTGGGTTATTTTTTTGCTCCCTCCCCCCCTTTTTTTTAAAAGTAAGAACAAGAGGAAAGAAAAATGTCAACTGAAATTTGTTCAATGAAATGCAATACACAGAACTTGGTAACAAAGATGCATTATATTGCACCAATTTACACCATGGATCAATCCTGTCTGGTAGTGTCACATGCACAGTTAACCGTCAATATTAGTAAGGATCAGTAATAATACTAATTTAGTGGGTCAGCTAACTTGATCCAAGCTAGTCTTTTCTGTTAAAACAGCAAGAAAAGGGATCTCTCTATGAAGTTGATAATACACTAGTGTAAAACCAGAAAATGTTAGACAAACATCCGTTGCAAATTTGCATGCTCATGGGCTGGTATTATGCCCCAGATCCGCTATGGGTCATGAGATACTTCACTGCACACGAGGGGCCAATGGAGTCGCAAAGATTCAACCACATAAAGAACAAAGAAATCTCTTCGGTGTAACTCCCACGAGAGGCTTATATTCAGACCACCACATCAGGAAAACCTTCTAATGGCCATAAATTTGAATCCACATGCAAAAGGCCACAGAGACATTTAGGCAACCAGTAGGATTATCTCTGACAAATCTTCTTTCTCTTTTTATAGTCTGTGGGTTTACATTTGTGGCTGGGGCTTTAGAAACCTTTTGCACAATACAGTGGTGATCAGCACCAGATGTGCAGAGAAATCAGTAAAAAGCAGTATCTTAAAAGGCTTTCAATATTGTACCTTCCTCTGATGAAAAACAGCAAGCAAACAACAACAACAAAAATCTTTCTTTACATCCATTAAAAAGGGCAAATTCATTACAAGTAACAAAAAATGTTAAAGAGAAAAAACTTGGCTTAAACCTTTTTTCCTTGTTACAAAATATTGACTTTCAAATTAAATTTTTTTTTTTTTAAAATGTTTTGTTTGGGTTTTTTTTTTTTTTTTTTTTTTTTTTTTTTTTTTTTTTCTTTTTTCCTGAACTGACACAATCCTCTGAAGCAAAGTTATCTGCTTTCGTGCCTTGGTGGGACCCAGGCCTTTTCAAGCAAATATTGCTTTATTTTAAGTTTCTAACAGAGCAAAAGCAGAGTCACTGCAGAAAGAAGCAATGAAACAAAGGAGGACGACGTTGATGGACTTCCCAAGGTCGCTGCAGGTGCCAGACAATGGTTCCCAGGAGGGGAAAATATGGTTGTTTAAAAACAAATTTGGTGCATGTGGCAAGCGTGGATGTTTCCCCGTGAGATCCAAGGTGACATGTATGACGACAGACATAGGAAAGGAGTAAGGGGAAGAAGGGAGAGGGGAGGGAAGAAAGGACGAGGAAGAAAAAGAAAGAAAGAGAGAAAGAGAGAAAAATAGATAAAAAAAATTAGGTCATAAATACAGAAAACATAAGAATCAAAGGTTTATTTAATTTCGTAAATTAAAATGGCTAAAGGTTAAAGAAGAGCATTAGCACATTCACACCAACAAAAGGGTTGCTTCAGAAGCTCAGCAATGTCCAAAGCTGCAGAGCAGGGTCCAAGTCAGGGTTTATGGGGTTTGCAAGCAAATGAGATTAAAAATGATGGAACAGAGGGCTCAGTGAGAAACACAAGAAAATGGTTATCTGGTATTTGAAAGGACAACACTGCCTTTTACATATTAACAAGAAAATAAAAGCTTTTGTGTAGCAGACAATCCACCTGCCTGTCCAAGTCCTTCCCCCAAAGCCTGTTGTACCAAGGACTTGGATAATAGATCCAGGTGACTAAAACCCTGGAGAAGCAAGAAGGTCTCAAGAATACAGGACTGACTTTTCCATTTAGCCTTCTAGCTGCCTGTAAACTACTCTAATGCAATTGTTATCATTACTGAAAATAATACCCTTATCATCCCAGCCACTTTAAAGACACTGCACAGATGATGGTAACAAAGGACTCTACATAATAAACATACATTTTGTCCGCAGGAAATTCCTAGCTATTACTGTCAAGCAGAGCAATGTCACGTTACAGACATTGGTTCTGACTTCTTCTATATACCTAATTTTGAAATCAAAATGTAAAAGCTAAACACCATGAAAATGACAAGAGATGCTAAAGGAAAGTAATACAGAGAGCCTCTTGCCTACTGCAATTTGGCATACTTGCCTTCATTTCAATAGACGCCTGTGGACCGCATGTCAGAAAAATCTAGCCTGCCTCCTAGAAATATTTCCCCCGACTTTTTTGTTTGGAACTCAGGGAACTCAGGGAACCAAAGAGTATGGAAACACCTTGGAAGGCCTACTAGAAACCACAGTTCTCTACAAAATGAGAAAAACCTAGAGAAAGAGTCACAATTCCAGCATAGCCAGCAGTAATCGTTTCACGGCACTGTGCTCTACTTGCCCCTGAACTGCAGCACATTCTTTCTGAGAACCAGCTGCATCCAGCTGTTGGGTCAATCCTGCAGCAAATTTGCACTCTGAAATGACCACTTTTCAAAGTGCTTCTGACAATTCCAAGTGTACCATTTGAGTGGTAGCCTCAATTCCCGATTCCTCCTATGCTTCAGACGAGACTAAGGGAGGAATAATTTCAGAGAGGCCAAAGAAGGTAGACCTGTGATAACAAACTGGGCTTCCCCTCCGCCACCTCCCTCAACTTTTTAGAGGGTCCCTGCCCATGTTACTGTTGGATTTAAAGGGCTCAGTGGCTTCTGGGCCCGTTGCTCCTCCCATTGCCATCGACTACAGTAGCAACACTGTGTATTCCAAGTGCAACAGCATTCTCAAAATTTGCTAATACACCCGTGCGAGACATCCCAGCTGTCCCAGGTAGCTTCGTTGTCCCATTGGACGTGTGACAAAGGCTAAAAGAGAGTATCAGCACAGGAAGGCAACAATGGTTGCACACAAAGGAGTGTGAAGGAACAAAGAGACTGATCGGTAATTGTAACTTTCCATCTTACAACTTGCAACTTCCCATGACAGCGCAAAGGAACCACTTTCTGCTGTTTCCAGCCTACCACATGTGACTGTTCAGCTCTGAACTGACCTTAAGGCACTCTGTGCCAAATCACCCTCACTTTCTCCTGCCATATCAGTCACAGTTGTCCTTCAAATACATGAGGGTAGTAAGTATTAGAGCTGTTGAAAATGAGAATCAGAGAGTAAGTTGCTTAATGAGTTACCCTTCCACCCAAAACTACAGCCTTCTTCAAACACACATCCCAATCTCTCTTTTGCCCCATTTCCCTCCTCCTCCTCCCTACCATACACATTTTTCAAGCCCCAGCCAACTAGGTCACTCATTTGTACGCTTAACAACATCATCTGGCTTCATCAAGTGGCGTTTCAGCACGAAAGCTGCACACGGTCTCAGCTGTTTCCTTCAGACAGGAAGGGAGTGGGCACAGTGGGGGCAGACCAAGGACTGAATTCTCAGTGCAAGGGAAAGACTGAAGAATAGCAGGAGACTGAGTTAACAATCTAGAAGACAGAATGAAATCAAAGCACTCCCTTCCGTATGGACTATCGGCACCAAACTTAGCATGAATATGCTTTAACTCTGGCTGTGCAGTGAAGACTTGACTGACTCACCAGCTTTACAGTTCATCCATCTGCCTTTAACTAAGCAGAACTTTAATTTACAGGTAGTTCAGCAATTTAATCCTTGAGGGTTCGCCCCCCCCATTTTGTCCGTTTTGTTTTTTTCTTTTTCTTTTCTTTCCCCCTGCCCCCCCCCCGCCCCGTTTTTTTTTTTGGTAATGTGCAATACTACTACCTGCGTAGAAAAGAAATACTATCTGTCCTTTCAACACCCTCCAGCAAACCGCTACCTTCCTAGCACCTCAGCTAAAAGGGCCCGCTTGCCTTTCATAGCATTTGTGCTTCTACCTCACTTTTCAAGCACACCTCTAAGTACGATCTGTCTGAAACGAGTTTCCAGCAGCATTCTAGTTACTAGTTACTTTTCCCTAGTGCCCTAGCCATCATTAAAACTGTGCTGTTTTAAAATTACTGTAATTTTATCTTCATTTCATTTAATAAAAAACCTTCCAAGAAAGATCTTTCACTCCCTCCCTTAACAATTGCTAGCAAACTCCTTATGCTTTTATTTCTCCAAAGGATGAGCTGGATGGACAAACAAGCAGTGAGCAAGCCCAAAGCAGATTTGGAGTGGAAATCTGCATTGTGAAAAGCATCGCCCCAGAAATCAGAATGGTCTCTTTTGCTTTAAAATGGGAGGCCTGCTTTCTTATTTCAGAAAGCGTTATCTATCCGCTGCTTTTCTCATCTGGCAATCCTGTTACCCTAATACAAAAAGCCAACACTCCCTGCAAACAGTCAGACAAGGATTTGTCAGGTAGCATTCCTAACTGTACTGCTAATGCTGTACATACTGTAACATGGACTACAGTACAGGTATGTACGTGGCAAAAACTAAGCTTTGGATGGGTAACCAATTGTGATAATGGCTTTAAGCAAGCAAGTTGTCAGGGTTACTTAGGCACATTAAAGGATGCAGCACTGTTGCATTAATTGGAAGCAGAAAACAACGGTAAAGCTTATGACTGCTGTACCTGGGATGACAGTAGGCTGAGCAGAAGTTCGGAAAGCATAGTGAGCCGGCTTGGACTTCCCTTGCTGGTTTTCAGCTATCACATAAACCTCATACTCTGCGTTCCAGTCCAGGGACTTGAGCATGACGTGGTCACTGCCAGATGGAAGTCTGATCTCTGGTTTCCATTCTGAGGAATGCTTCTGCGGAGCAGCAAGATGACAGACAGGGATGCAAAACACACAGCACGACATTAGTAGCCAGCTTTCTGAGAATACTGTAATGGCTGCCTAACAAATGGAAAAGTGGGGAGGTTTCTACACAAGCACACACCTCCTCAGCTAATTGAGGGGTGCAAAATGTCACGTGCTGTTGGCTCTAAGCCGAGAGGACTTGAGACTGTCTTTGGCAGTTTTCTGGAACTCGGGTGTGCTAACACACTTTTCCATCTCTGCTGGAATGTATGGTTCTGCGATACTAGATTGTCCTTTTGACATCCCAAAGACTCCCTCCATTCTAAGAAGCTCTAAGTAATCTAAAATGCACAAAATGATTGTGGTAACAAATACCCTTGGGGTCTCTAGACTGCAGTGCAAAGTTTGCTCTGCAACTTTAAGGACTGCCCATTTGTAGCATACAAAGAAAAGATTACTAATAGACAGTATGGAATTAGTTCAGGACTGCATCTGGCAGTCTCAGTCACTGAGAGAGTGTTCTGCTTTCTTAGTAACTGGAAAGCTTCCATATTTCAGCTCAAACACACTGGTACAGCTGAGCTGCCCCCAGGTGTATGAAAACTGAGAAAGTATGCAGACACTAGCAAAAAGCTTCAATAACTTCTGTCAATTCTTTCTGCCGCCTTGAAGAGCTTCATTGACCCTCTCTAAAGGTTCTGTTCCTCAAGGATGTGCTAAGGAATCTCTTTGACGGGTGTTCTTGTTTTGGTGTAGTGGTAGTTTGTGGGTTGTTATTTTCCTTTCATTTTCCCATTGTAGAAAAAAAACATCAAATGCCACATTACACAAAACAAGGGCTGTGTTCAGCTTACCAGAACGCTAGCTGCTCATCTCATGATGTTCTTTCCTAGGGCTAGACGTTTTGCTCAGAGCATTATGTATTTTGCAATCCTGGGTAATTTACGATGAGAGCTGATTAAGTTAAGCCTAAAGGGGAACTGCTTCCAAGAGCATCTCTCACTTTATCTGTGTATATACTGACTATGTTGAATGTCTTATTCAATCTGCAGAATAATTTGGTACTGAAGCACCCAGTACTCAATCAAATATGGCAGTTTCAATCACCAACAGAAATTAGATACATTAGCTTAGATACATCTCTGAAGGCGGGCAATGCTTTACGCTATGGACCTCCAATCCCCAGCTATTTAAGTTGTTGCTGGCAATCCTATCTCGGAAGTATATGAAATGAAATACTACTAAGTCCATGTAATTAGCATATGCTCAGTTCTACGGAAGACAGCATGGAGAAATAAACTTTCATAGTCAAAGTGAAAGGAAAATAAACGAGACCGAGATTTGGTATGTTGCTTCTGTGCATGTCATACCCTATATGCTTCCACCATATCTGCTTAGCATGTATTCCCGGACTGGCCTACCTACAAGACCTTAGCTTCAGGGTTGCCTGAGTACTGAACTAACTAAATACAAATCTGGTGTAAGCACCAGTCATACTTACAGCTTTGTATTTGATCAGATAATGTCTAATTGGGGAGCCACCATCATCCTGCTTGATAACATTCACTTTAATGGAGTTACCATCTTCTCCCATCTGACCTTCCAGTTTGGGTGCGCTGGGTTCCCCTGAAACAACGGTGGATTTGTGTTAAATTGTAAAACAAAAAAAATCATTATGGAAAAAGTACTCATCAAAATCAAAAATTTCATTATACTCAGCTGCTAGGGTATCAGCCCCACTGTGACCCAGACACTGACCCTCTGTGTCTCGGGTACAAACATTTGCAAAACCCAAGTATTTCTGGCATGTGGTAGTTAGTTTGTTTTCACTGATACAGGTTAGTGTTCTCGTGTGTGCCGGAACGAAGCCAGAGGCTAAGTGAAAAAGATCCCACCCTTCCCCAAGAATATCCTAGAGCAATGACCAGTTCCTCACTATTTTTGTTGTAAAACACTGATGTGAAACACCTGGAAAAAGTCAAGATAGGGTATGCAGCAAGCAGGGAGGCTGCTCCTGTAGCCATTATGTAGATGTGAAGAACATCATCGAAAACAAACATTGTGCTTTCATACCAACCTGTGTTTGTTTGCACTTTGAACGTTGTTTAGGTTTTATAGTTGCCGGACCAGAGACTCACCACTGTGCTCACTTCAATGAGTGTGGAAAAAATGGTACTGAATTACAGCAGTACATCTTTTCACCCAGCTTGCACTGGTATAACCAATTGAAATGAATACAGGCTGGAGACAACTAGACCCCTTCAGTCTTCCGTAATAACCATTTTTAAACAAGAAAGCTATCATTTCCAAATTTGCAGCCCTGGCATCAGCAGAAATCACACTGATTTACAACCACACCCTTTCACACTCATGTCTCTACAACTGCTTTTTCTATCCATTTGCTCTGTAACCTGCACACACCATCTGCAGAAGATGGTTCCCCAGTTCCAAGTCAAGTACTTCCTTCTTGCACCTCTACTATAACACCTCTCCTAACAAAAGTCAAATCCACAAATTGCCCAATTACACATTTACAGCCCCACAGAAATACTGCAGCAAATTCCTCAGGAGACGTACATCCTTCTTCCGCTTCCATACTACCGCAGGGGTCAATTGTTTCTGAAGTGCTCTGACAGGCTGCGAATTTACAATGCAAGAGGAATTATTACCTATTTATTTGTTTTTGTGGAAAAAGAAAGACATCAGCTGAACAGCCCCCTGTCCACAACAGCATAAGTACCAAATTAGCAAAAGAACTTAAAAGAGTATTGATCTCTCTTTTCAAAAGTGACATTGACCACAAGAGAGCTCAGATCCTGCTAACTTTCTGTCAGTGTCTGGGTGCTTGCTTTTCTCCATTTTACATAAAGGCAAGGAAGGCTTAGGTTCCTTTATGCCAATGCTCACCTGAGATTAGAGTTGGAACTGTTATTTCTGAAAAATCCCAAGAATTTAAACACTAGTCAAAATCAGTAAGACTTGACAAAATTTATCATAAATCTCACTGAAGCTTACTAGGTCATTTTACAGTACTCACTGAATTCTTCAGTATCAGCTCTGTGATGTACTTTAAGTGATTAAGCCACGAATTCTGGGTTTAAAAGCTTCTTTAGAACTTTTGACCACGTTAGCTGCTATTCTCTGGAAGCTATTCTGACCAACTTCTTTACGGGTAATTCGAGCAAAACCAACACTGCAATTATTTGCAAGTTAAAACTTACCAATTGCAGTTGGCAATTCCAGCAAACTCCTGAGATTAATTACAGTCTGCTGGCTGGTCTCGTTACAAGGTCCTAATTCTTACAAGTATTTTAATACAACAATTAAAGTGGTTGAATGTTAAAAAGCAAAAAATTCCTACACCTCCGTTTAACCACAGTTATGCATATTTTATGCATTTTGGAAGTATTTCTATTTATTCACCTGCGTGGTGAATAGCTCATTTAGAGGTGACTACAGGAAATTTATATACAGAGAACACAACAGACAATGCACATCCTGTGTTCTGCTCTGCACCTCGAATCTAAATACACTTCCCAAGTGTTCGCAGCCCCAAACGTTTGCACAGGTTTGCTAATTCTGAGCACAGGCTTTACCGTTCTAGCTCAAAGTGACCTACAGCTCTGCTAAATCCCCTCTGTCTTCACTCGCAGCGCCACTTGTGGTTTGGACAATAGGCTTTCTTGAACACATGTTCACAGATAGACCAGAGCGTGGTGAAAGAATTAGAAGATAATGCAATTCTGAATGTATCCCAAAGAGAACAATTCCAAAACTGCGAAATGGTGACATTTGCAACTTAAGAGCCTGAACGTAACCAAATATGAACAGAACCAGGACACTGAAGTAACATTAGGGACTTTTTAAAAGCTCAGCCTGTTGCCTAGAGTAAAACTTTTAAAAAGACTTAGTTCTGCTGCATTATACTAAAAGGGAAAGAAAATAATAAGCCATTAGTTGTATTAAGATCAACTTTGAAAAACAACATCAGTCATGGGAATTCATAGGAGCTTCTATCAACCCAGAAAACATTCTCAATTCTAAATTTATTGTCTGGATTGGTATTCAGCTACTAATAGAGAGCACATGCATTTCTGACTGGCCAGAGAAAGGTTAATCTTCCAATATCTTTCAAAGTTGATCTTCAGAAGTAACTTGAAGCCCTTCCTCCACCCCCCCTCCCCTCCAAAGAAAGAATTCAAGCACTTTTTGTGAAACATCAATGAGAAAAATACAAGACCTAGACTGAAACAGTAATTTAAGATTGACTTGATTTTCTCGCAGGCTAACACGTGCTCTAACATACCAACTGCTCCAAGAAGGTAATTACAATCCATGGATATACAGAGCTTGTTGATGCGAGATACATACATTTGTGTTTCACAACACAGTAACTCCTCCTAAAGATGTAAAGACGGAATGCTCTTTTTTTCCATGTTATATTTTCCCTTTCCACATCCTTGCCTCTGCCTATATCCCCGTTACAAGACTCCCACGATAGAAGTTAGACACTCAAGAGCCATATTCTACCCTGCGACAGGTTTCTCAGCAACCGTAGATTGAAAACACAAAGGTAATGCTTTCGAGGTGACCACGGAGCTGCCCTTGCATAGACCTCTAGTGTGGTTGGAAGCAGATGGCACACAGGAATAAGTTTTCCTGGTTATGTTACAAGAGGTGCTATCCACTTCTCTGAAGTTCTCCTGGTTCACATAATATAGGGCCATGCATGTCTCAAGAAAGGACAAGAGAATTTTGTGTTCAGTAGATGGCAACCCACATTTGCCATGTACTGTATAGACAAGAGAGTGGATTTTTATCTTTACTGCCAACTACCTGGGGCTGCGTATTCGAAAAGGCCTTCTCAGCCCGTGTTTCTCCTGGAATTATGAACGCTGCAAATTACTGCAATAATCATGTCATGACTATTAACCAGTAATTAAATGAAACCAGAAGCAAACGTCTTGTTCTATTGTTTTTTCCACACAAGAAACTAGCTCCCAGGGACAGCTGGGGGTGAGGCATTCATGGCTACTTGTTTTGCTGGACACTGAGCCACCTGACACTGCTGAAACATTTATGAGCAGCAATGCTTAACTGTTGCCATATTTGTGGTAGACTTTGATGAATGGCTTCACTGATAACTAGACAGTACAAGATCAACATCTCTTTGGTACTCTTTCCCATCCTCACCTCAGAGAGATAATTAGTAATAAGTAAAGAGATCTTGAATTGATAAGGGATTGCTGTACTTCTTGAATCTGACCTCTTATCTAACACAGGCTAGAAATTTTTTCCAGTGATTGAGCACCAAGACTAAAATGTGAAGGAACATCCTTTGGAAAGATGCTCATTCTTTAAATGTCAGAGATGCTGCTGTACCTTATTACACAGCCACTCCAATAATTAATTACCCTCTCTTCTGAAATTTCTCTTCACTTTGTCTAGCTTCTAGCTCCCGACTCCTTCCTTCCCCAGTAGTTTAAATGCACTTCTGCTCTGAGAAACATTGTCTTCAAATAGGAGAATATGGACCACTCCTAATGGCTGAAACCCCACAGGTATAAAAGTGCAAGCCCTGGTGAAAAATACTTTAGTTTTCTCTCCATAAATACATAGCACTTAATTTATCTTAAGCAGGCAGATGTAATCCAGATACAGGGCTGTAAAAGTAAAAATGGGTTAGTGTGTAGTTTCAAACAAAGGAGGAAGAAGTTTAGCAGGAAAAGTTTAGTCCAGCAGAGTCAGCATCCCTATAATGAGTCAAAGTGTCAGTAGCTGAAGAGAAAAGGTTGTCGTCAGAAGGTTAGAGAAGAAACTCATGCTCACAGAACATGCATCCTCCCTACAGGATGGGGGCTGAAAAGCAAAAGTGCATTACAAAGGTATGCTACATGCCTGGAGATCTCCCATTTACACTGAGCTGACTGGACATATTGCAGAAATCTGCCTATTCCACCTGTAAAATGTGGGATCCTTAAAGAATCTCCCTTATGATGCTGCTACTTAGCTTATTGAACGCAGACCGCTCCAAGCACATCAGACTTCCTCTGTATAATAATTTTACACACACCTATCTGCTTAGAATGCACTCTGCTGCAGAAGGAGAGATGTAGGATCTTATGCTTTCACTCTACGCTGCGACAGTGCCAACTGATTATGTCTGAGGCAGATGGCACCTTAGTCAGCCCAGCGGCGAACATCAAATAATGCAAGTGGAGCCCCCTGGAGGGCAGCAGACAAGTAACTTAAATTTTGACCCCTATGCTTTACTCTCCTTGAGAAACGGAGAATTTTTTTCAAAGATGTAAAGATTACAGATTTCAGCCACCCCACATACTTTGTTAGAACTTGACGACTTCCACTGATGTAAGCATCACCCATAGGACACTATTCAGCAAAGGAAAAGAGTAAACCAAATAGGTGCTTTACCTACAAGAAAAACTAATAGACATGCGTGGCACACTGCCTGCTTCTTGCAGTTTCAACTATTTTTGAGCAAACCTTCTCTGGAGCGGAATTCAAGAGAGCTCACAAAGTCCTATATTTTGAAAGGCAATTCATCTGCTCTGTGAAGGCTCTTCCAAAGGCACCTTAGATAGCCTTCAATCTCTTTAGCGCCTTTTGGGAAACTAGGTCTGTTTCTGCTCTCACATCTTCTGTGGCTCTGGGGACTTACTTTTTCTTTCCAGTAATGCTTCTTTCTTTATTTTTACAACCACAAAGAGCTGCATGAAAAAAATCCAACCACACTCAGGTGTTTCATCACTCATCTGTCCAGATCCCTCCCTCATTCCTTATGGCTGGCTTCTCAAGAAACAATAATGACATCAGGAAAGACTCCTGCTGCGTTGGTTTGCCCAATATCAGATTTTAGGCCAGAAACAGCTTGCTGGCCAGTATGAGACACAAGACTCATAGGGATTAGGTGGCTCCAGCCTTGCAGCTCCTATCTTTCCAGGAAGCAGCACAATCGTTTTGCTGCTTTCCATGAGGGCTATGCAATTGCTGCACTGTACTGGATTACAGTACAGGTCCCAGGAGTCGTCAAAGCGTCACTGCACAGTCTTTTCCAGCAACCAAGTTTGTAACTTTCAGAAAGGAAGAAGCCAATGCTTTGCTCTGATAAGAATACAGGACAGTACAGGTGTGAAAAGAAGCGTTATTCATGATGGCCCTGCCCTGAACTTGAAATAAGGAACTGTTCTGCAGGCTCCCGAAGCCTGAGTCACTACCTGTTAGCTCCTACGCATGTTGTGAGGGTAGCTGAGGACACTGCTCTGAGCCATTACATTTTCAAATTATTTTTTATCCACTCCTGCTAAGCCAATACCACCAGTAATCTAATGCTGCAGGGAAGCAGTAAATGTTTCCTGGTATCCTTTCACCGTTGTTTAATTCACATTCAAAGTACTTCCTTGATCTAATACTAGTCTGATGTAGCTGGATTTCAGAAGCTAACTGTTTTTAATTATCTTGTTTTCAGAGTGCCAGAAACACCAGGACTGGATGCAGCTGTAGTGAAAACCTGATGTGGGGAGAGGAAAGAATATGAAAAAGCAGCACAAATTTTTCCCTAGTCACAGGGCACCGAATGCGTGCTGGACCCTAGAAGTCACAGCAGCGCAGATGACAGAGACCTTTTATCACATCTCTTCTCCCCTCCTATCAAAGATGTCCTTTCTGCCCACCTTTGAAAAGCAGCTCAAATTGGTTACTAGACAACTGCAGCACTTCAGACTACGAGCTTAAATCCCTGCCCAGCCGGCACCAAGGGAAGATCCTGCACCCTTGCTGTGCTTAGAGAATACAACTGCAATCTATGGTAATTTCTGCAACACATCAACAAGGAAGCAGCTGATTTCTGCAATCTTTGACCATCATGTAAATAGGACTAGATTGTGACCTACAGTGTCACAGTTTGAAACAAGCATCAGCCACAGCTATGGAAAGTCTCCACGAGTGGTAAATATACAGGGGTGAGAAAGAATAGGTAGGGAGTCTTCAGAATGCACATAAGAGAAGCAAACAGCAACAATCAAAAATAAGGAACAAAAACAGAAAAACATGCAAAAACGAGACAATCAAGTCTTCAATCCTCCTGGATTTTGATGACCAGAGAGGGAAGAGGGGCTGCTTCCATGCATGCAGTCACGTGGGAAGGTTACTGGTGTTAGTTTTGTTTTCCTGACAAACCCCAGCCAAATCCTTTCTTGGTGGTGGTCCAAGACAATAAGGTGATTTCAGTATTCGTAGACTGAAAAAAGCCAATCGCTTCCTGGTTTTCAAAATTATTTGTTTAGTTGGGGAAGCAGAAAAGCAGGAGTTTCCCTCCCTCCCCCACTTTAGATTATGCACAGAGTATTAAGTGAAATTGTAAAAATCACAATGTTGCAGAAGTTGTTTTCACTACCACACAGTTTATTTGGATACTGATTTCATCTCCATAAGCCACGAGGGTCAATCATTTGCTTCTTGATTTCACGGAGATCATCAGCTACTGTAACTGTTGCTGGTAAATGAGTTTAGATTAAAGCCCTTGCCAGGCTCTGAGACACTGTGTGGGAGGAACGAGGTGCGCTGGCAAGAAAGGTCCAATAGTACTTCCGATGTAAATTGTGTGAAGTCTGCTCCCATGAGGTACTCTCTGTGTGCCTATATACACCACTACTTTATAAAAACATAGTTCCTGCTCTAGCTATGTGTTTTACTCATGATAGAAAAATTTCTTTCTTAAATCATAACGTGACATGCTTACCAATAATGAAGTTTCAGAGATAGGGAATTTCAGATCCTTTTGACAGGCTACTAAATATGCATAGTGGGAATGTGTGTGCATGTGTATATATATATATATATCTCTTGATATAAATGTGTACTGTATAGGGTCAAAATGTTGCTAAAGCAACAGGAGATGTGCTCATGTTATCTGAGCATCTTACCAACAATCTCCCATCAAGTAGCAGTCTGCAGTTGGCACACTGGTACCCTGAAAGGCAAAAGGATTTTTGCCATTGGTGTTAATGCCAGAGAAAGTTTAGACCTTACTGGGATGCTGACTGTTGGATTCTGATGGCGAAAGAAGCAAATGACCGAGCCACGTGATTTTTGTCGCTTTTTTTTCCCCTCCAAATTTTTTTCAAGCTCAGCGTGGAAGACAGAAGTTGAGTTCTTCACATGCAGACAGTGGTGAGTGACTTCTCGAAAAGGCTTGTAGAAGGATTTTGGAGTGATGGAATTTGGAGGTCCCTGGTCACCGACCAGAGGGGAATCCTCACCCCAAATCTAGGCAACCAGTCAGAACAAAGTATTTTACCTTCTGTTCACCAGCGTGGACGACATCATCAGCACCATGCAAGCCACATGACAAAGTCACATGATACGCACGCACATGATTGGTTGAAAGGAAAGTGGAGGAGGTCACATGGAAAATACAAAAAAATTAAAAAACTGATGTAAACAATGGGCAAGGGAAAAATCAACAACAGAATTACAGACTAAATAAAATAGAAACAAAATTAAATTAGCTAGCATATATCAGAAACACTGGGGAGACAGTAATAATCGCCTGGAAATATAAGAATATTAAACCATAGAAGCACTGAGTTACGACTTCGTGGAGTGTTAGGCACAGCTGCATCACCGCTTATTAATACCAAGTCAAAGAAGAAACAAAAATTATTGTAGAATGTGCACCAGAACTTGGACAGCGGAAGGAATCCACAAGACTGTTGGAAAGAAAAAGGGAATACATTGTTATTCAGAAACAGTCCAGGCAGCAGAGGTGAAACGGTCAAAATCATAGCCCACGCAGTTCAGTGAAGACAAACCTTGGCATTTCATGTCGATATATTCTCCCCTCCGCAGAAACAAATGTCTTCCTAAATATCAACAACAATAATAACTGAAAAAGAGAGAAACTTGCTATGTGTATACATTTCCAAGGACAGAGCTTTCGATCAAAGAGCTGCAACCAGAGTTTGCTCAGTGACGGTTATCACTCAGAGTGCACAAGCTCTGTCCCAACACATTCAGCCTGAAGATTCAAGGAATAGCATGAGTCACATACAATGAATTACACTGGTGATTTCATGTGTGCAAGGGGTTTTTCTGTCAACGAAGAGCGGAATGAAGTGCTCTGCACTGAAAATTAATTACAATTGATGGCACGAGGAAGACAGCTACTGCTGAAAGAGATGTAAAAGTGTACAGACTGTATGACAGGGGAATGAAAAAAAGAAAAAAACCCCAAATCAGTTGTCAGACTGGAGGACATGCTCCATGCTCTGTTTCCCTTCCTAAATTACTATCTATAACTTGCATTTTTCAAGATCGTTCCTTTGTGTCATCTTAATGAGGCTACTTCCCAGTGCTCTGGTATTTCCCTGTTAATTTGGTGTTAAGAATGAAATCCCTAATCTTTTGGGTGCTTGTATCTGACAAGATTAAGGGCATACCATTACTGGGCAAAGAACCAATGGTACAAAATATAAAATCAATTTGTTATATCTAAGCTTTCAATTCATTTTCTCCAGTTGTGAACATAGACTCACGGAACTCTAGGCAGGTGCATCATGAAGGAGAGAAGCTTAAGAGTTACTGTGAGATTGGCTGGAAAGGTAGTCAGTGTCTTCTGCTTACGAGGAAACATATTTCCAAATCCCCAGTAAGCTTAATATAACATGAGATTTAAAAACAGGCAAGAGAGGTTGCCTTTGAGATCACTTCCTCCAGAGAGAAAGCTTTAGTTAAAGATCGAGGGCAAAACAAGCAGTATAAATATAACCAAAAGCTGCTTTGGATGAGGCTTCCAAGACATAGAAGACATTTGGAAATACTGTCTTTAGCTTGCAACCTTGAAATTCATCCTGTTGTAATGGGTAGAAGTCAGGTAGTCCAAAGACCGATTGTCTTGGAACTTGCAAAAGGAATGAGGCCCTGGTAGACGTAGGCTTCTATGCACAGGCAGTACTGATGTGACTCTGAAAACACAAGGGCTTTCATAGTCAGCTATGTCTCTCTTGGGACTACGGGACCAAGGAACCTGATAAAAATGTCTTTTATAGCTACCATTATCATCAGGGCTTGTTAAATGATATGGAGCATTGACCAGCTTACTTGCAGATCATATTTTTAGAAAGCATAAAAAGGAGAGATGCAGTTTTGTCTGTTCTGTGAAAATGCTTCTCCTTAACCCCATACCTAACTAGATCTTAGATTAGAGTCGTCCCTGAATATTACATTCCTTTGGAGACAGGGACCTCAGCATTGTTTGCCTTGAGGCACTACAATAGTAGCTCTTGGATTCTGATTGGACACAGGAAGTGGCAGAGAATATACACATCTGTATTTACTTCCTGCTAAATCTAGAATGAGTGAAAGGAAAAAGAAAAGGAGCGCAAAAGACAAATGAATTCATGAACACCTCTATCAAGCTTTCACATTTTATGTAAAAGGCTGCCAACACACACACGTCTATCTTCTTGTAACAAATACTTGGTGGCCAGGCCCATTTCATGGGGAAAGAAATTCCAAAGCAAAAAGGGGCTTCCCAAGGAGCTGGTGACTATGTGACCTTTTTCCCAAGACTGCAACCTATTTTGAATTGACTGCAAGATAACACAGATTTTATAGAAAAAAAACCACTTGGCTTTCCACCTGCATGTCTCTTGCTCAGTGTCCTCCACCTCCCTCATCCTGTAACTTTTGAATCTGTTGGCCAGTATCTAGTAAACATGACAAAAGTTCCTATAGATTCTGGAAAACCAGGACACTACATAGAAGACCAACCCAAATTAGTACCTCAGCTGAAAAAAACCCCAGATTTTTTCAAGTGACATTGCTAGGCGAAACAGATTCCATGGCAGAGAGCTGCAAGATAAACTTCATTACTGCCACTGATACAGAACTATTGATCTGAACAATCTAAGAAGATTAAGTCAAAGGAGGTACATGTTCCTAAACTTCTTACATGACTATAGACATCTCCCATATCACATGAAGTTACTGATCACATGAAGTCAAAAACTCACTAAAGTCAGTGAAGAAACTCTCTTCAGCTTCATTAGGTTTCAATTAGATCCATTGTTCATTTCCCTGACTTCACGATGCTACACAGCAGCTCTCAATTTCTAATTGCTCTCGGTTTCATTCATTTAACCACTGAGGTTAGGTTAGGGTAAGACACAAGGTCATTCAGCAGCAGCATCAATAATTAAATGATGCAAAGTTTAAGAGCATCTGCCTTGTCCCAATGCCCTGTTATGCTGTGGAATATAGCATATTTGTATGTTACAGAACAACTTCGCGTACAAAACAAATGTGTCTACTATTTGCATGAATTGTCTATGTATACGAATGATAATAAGGCAGCAAGAAGTCAGATCTGCTTCTGTTCAGTATAAGAGCCAGAACTTCAATGTTGGTGAAAATGGAGACCTTTACTCTTAAAAAACCCAACATCCCTCCCTTAAACACCCCCACATACTTCCCCCCCAAAACCAAAAAAAGCGTGAAAATGTTTATGATGAACCAGCTCTTAGTATCTTTTCTGGGTAAAAAGAACCATTCTTTTTAAGGAACAAAAAGTGTTCTGTGAAACATTAACACAACATTTTCCCTCCCAAGTCACCTCCTAGCCCCACATATTAACAGCCATTACGGAGTCTCTACCTCCTAAGCAATTAAAAAAAAAAAATTATTAGTAGACCTGCTGATTGCCACCTTTCCTCTGCCCTTTGCCTTTCCTCCCACCCTCCAAGTCTGATTAGAATTAAAAGTTCTCTTCAGCAATACAGAACTTCAGATGCATCAGGAATTATGGTTTGGCATGTTGTATACAGGAAAAATACTGCAAGAAGGAAAGCATTCATTGTGGTCACCGGCAGATAAAAGGACATTTCATGCAATGTGCAAGACGATGGAACGTGCCAGTCATAAATGCAGTTATAATTTGATTTTCAAAATTCCTTTGACAGATCCAGACTAGCCATACTAGCTTCTCCTTCCATCCCAAACACCCAAATTATCATATACTTCATGCTTTTAGTATTTATCATTTAGAAGCAGTGAACCATTTCTAACCTCCTACAGGTAAACACACAGGTATTTACGTTAAAGACCATATTCACAGAAGCACATACATTTTATTATTGCAGATCAAAACAAAAGCGCATTTGGCTTTGCAGAAATGACTAGTTGTTCAAAACACACATATGCACCATATAAACCTATGTCTTCCTTAATTGTTTTTCTTTGTATTCCAGGACTGTATTGCAAATATTTGCTTGGCTTTCGTATTGGCATGTGAGTGGCTATAAATCTCCTACAAGTAAAGATTAAAATCACATTTGATAATCCACTCAGTATCAGGAAGGTGTGTCACTGTCGCTTAACAGCTAGTCTAAACCAGACATTTCATAATGGTTCTTTTATGCACAAATCAACTAATGCACGTTTTAGCTATTTTTCCTTAGACTACTTGTATCCGGCATGGAAGCATCTGCTTACCTGACTCAGTCTCACTAGGAATGGCTACCTAACAAGGTACTGAGCAAGAGCTGAGGGAATCCGAATCCAATTCCCATTTCAGGTACGGACTTCTTGTGAAGTCTTAGAGCTCTTTTAATGCAGGCAGGACATCAGTGGTAAGATAGGGCAATGCTCCCTCTCCTCACAGTCCTCTCTCCTGTAAGATATTCTACCTCCTCATGTGTATCTTCTTTCAACATCCAGCATCCATACTTGTAATATCAACTGTATCTCCCTACATTCACAGAAAACAGAGCAAGGCAGGGTAGCAAGAAGATTATTTAGTCCATATCCCTTTTGCAAAGGCAGCTTTAACACTAAAATCAGTAATGGAAAATGCGAAAGGAAAACACTCCTTTTGGAAATGATGATTTATATATTCACCACTCCCACCCTCCCGCTTCTCCCCCTCCATGTTTTTCCTAAACCTTGTATTTCCGTTTTTTTTTTTTTTACTGCATGCTTGGTAGGACAACAGGAAGAGGAGGAAGAGTGGTAGCATGCTGGGTTCTTAACAGCTACATGCTCACACAACACATTAATGCCAGATTGTTGGTTAACAGACATCAAAGTAATGTGGTATAGTGCTTTAATTCCCTTGATAGAAGGGCTACAGCATAACAAATAGCACTCCGGACCAAAGGGAAGCAGTTCCCATCTACTCACTTGGTGGCTCTGAGCTTTCGGATTCAGCAAGAGGCTGAGTTGCTACGGAAACACGAAGGATAGATAGGACACGTAAAGATGAAGCATACCACGTAAATCAGTTATAAGAGGCAGAGACGGGGCGATAGAAAGGGAAGAGAGAAGGTCTAATGAGGAGAGAGTGAGAATTATACCAAATCCTTATGGCAAGCGTGTATTACCTGAAGAGGCTGCAGAAACTGCACTCTGCTCCTGCTGTTTTCCAACCCCTCTCCACAGGGAGAGTTGTGCTGACAGTTGCGGGCCCCTCCAGATGACGGGGAAGCCAGCTGGCACCGCATGGTTCCTGTAGCAAGCTATGACTTTGAGGATCCTTACTGATGCTTTTTCATCCTGAAGAGTTCTGAAGCTCTGAATCCAATTTCAGAGACAGCTACAGCATTTTTGCCTACTTTAGGCCCAAACAGCAACCTAGGTTCACATACTGCTAGCCCGTTAAGTACTGGAATTTCTGGAAGGCCTTCTAGAGCTGCACCCCATGGCTAGCTTTTGCCCAGCCACAGAAGACAAAGCAGCAAGGACTAATGGGAACTTACCCTTCTGATACACCGTTCTTTCTCACCTCCATGCACTAGGGCCAGGGTGCAGGCAGAGAGGAAGAGAGAAGATCAAACAGCCCAACAAGGTGTAAGCACCCTTAAGAAATAAGGCAGCTTTGAGAGAAGCTGACAGACTGAAAGCTCCTTGGGAATGCTGCTGAGCACTCCACTCCAGAGAGCAAAGGCAGACGGTACAAGCACTGAATACAAGGATTACCAGGACAGAAGGACAAAGAAGCAAGTCTCTACTTCCAAAAGTCTTGGGAAGAATGCAGCATGAGACACACGAGCTGTGAGGGGTTTCTTTACCATACTAGATAACATCTTTAAAAACAAAAGAATTCTCAGGGTCACGTCTTCATGACCAGGCAGAGAACTACAGCTAGAGAGGGGTAAATCAGATGTCTTGAGAGGCTGGGGAGCAACTCCGCGGAAAGAGATCTGGGGGCTTGGGTTGATGGCTAGTTAAATATGAGTCAACAGGGTGCCCTGGCAGCCAAAAGGGCCAACCATGTCCTGGGGTACATCAAGCTAGCCTGGGTGATTGTCCCACTCTGCACTGCACTGGTGCAGCCCCACCTCAAGTACTGTGTGCAGTTTCGGGTGCCTCAATATAAGATGGACATCAAACTATGAGAGCGTGTCCAGAGGAGGGTGCCCAAGATGGTGAAAGGAAGGTCTCCAGGGCAAGACCTGGGAAGAGCAGCTGAGGTCACTTGGCTTGTTCCACTTGGAGAAGGCCAAGGGATAACCTCATTGCAGTCTACAGTTTTCTCAAGGGGGACGTTAGAGGGGGAGGTGCTAATCTCCCCTCTCTGGTAACCAGTGGCAAGACACAGGGAAATGGAATGAAGCTGCAAAGGAAGTTCAGATTGGGCATTAGAAAAAGGTTCCTTACTGAGAGGGTGGTTGGCCACCAGAACAGGCTCCCCAGGGAAGTGGTCACAGCACCAAGCCTCTCAGAGTTCAAGGAGTGTCTGGATGACACTTTCAGTCATATGATTTAGTTTTAGGTAGTCCTGCAAGGAGCAGGGAGTTGGACATTATGATCCTTATGGGTCTCTTCCAACTTGAGATATTCCAAGAATAAAACACAAACTCATCAGAAATCTTAATGGCAAAGGCCAGTGACAACAGCCAGCTCTGATATGGGCAGTGTTTCACTCTACATCTTTCTCTTTATCTCTCTCCTTCCATGTGCCCAGCATACCCAAGAGCTGTCTGTGGCTTTTCTCTGTCCTGAAAGATCAAACTTACGCTTACCTGTAGTTCCTCTACCTGAAGTTCAGTTCTCATTTGGGGAGGGGAGGGGGGGGCAGGGGGGTGATAATAAATAAGTAGACACACAGAAAAGAAGGAAAACACCCAAGGATGTTAGGCAGACTGCACCACACTCAGGGAGGAGATGCATGCAGAGCAAAGGGGAACAAAGGCAACAGCCTCTTCTACCATACTCACTCTCTGCTAAACGGGAGGTGGGTGCAGCAGTACTTGCTAAAGAAAGAGAAAGGAAGGTGAGGAGGGGAGTTGATTCCTGTTAAATACTACCAAGAGATGAAAAATTAAAAACCAAACCGGTAAGATTTTGTTAGATCAAGCCTCTCTGGACACAGAGCGCAAGCGAAGTGCACTTTGTCAGACCTGCATTTTCGATCCTCTGTGAGTTCTTGCTTGAAATCAATTTTGTCGTAAGACGGGCTCACTGAAGACACACCACTGTTCACCAACATTCCCAGGAGTTCAAACCAATGCCATTTAAGGCCAGCAGAGATGCTGGCCAGCACTGTGTGCATGGCAGCAAAACACAGACTACATGACCACTGTTTTAAAGGCTATTGCTAACTGTCCTATTGCCAGTTTAGGAACTGGCGGGATTTGGAGATTATTTTAGTGTTGCTTTGTTGGTTTGGTGGGTTTTTTTGTTTTTTTCTTTTTTTTACTTTAAGGTATTTTGATATTAAAACCACATACACACACTCATGGTTTAACACACATTTAGGGCCCACCTCCGCAACAGTAAACAACAGCTGGGGCTCAAAAATAAACTGTTCACAAGGTCTGTGTGCAGCCTTTGTTTGTCTTCATATTTATAAGAAAAGCAAATGCAGAAAACCAGGGAATTGCTGGGATGAAAATGCAAACCCAGGTCAAGTTAGACCACACAATTCTCACTTGTGCTAATATAGTACATCATTATCACTAATTACTTGGGCCTTCATGTGCCTCTAAGATAGAATTAAAGTACTTTTTGCTTATTAAGGAAAAAGAAAAAAATCAAAATAACTACGGACATATCCCAGTAGGCATTGAAAGATGGCGTCAGCTTTTACATTCAAGTAGAAACTTTAAACAACAGTGCAAAAAAAATTAGTTGCTTTGGCTAGTCTAAAAATACAGCCTTGGCTGGTGTCAAAACACACTTTTTATATTCTTTCCTGTAAAATTTGTGAAACATTTCCGTGATCTTCAGATCACACCAGACTAGGGGACATCCAACTTCTTCCTGATTTTGACTTTGCCCACAAACAGGTAATATTGTGTGACTGAAATTCCAGCACAGATGAAAAAAGGCATTTCTGTTGTGCCACAATCTCTTCACCACTGCTGCAACCCAGTTCATGGTCTGAGATGGGCTTAGAGAACCCCAGAGAGCAGAGAAAGAATTAGAGAACTGAATGCTCAGAACGCTCACAGCTGCAAGGCATAAATGTGCTTGGAAGAGCATCAGCAGAACTTAATTTGTAAATGAAAAATAAACCACTATAGACCACAAAGATGGAAAAAAGAAATGGAACTTACCCTACATGGGAGAAGAGTTAGGGACTACAGACTGACTGACAGCTGATTGCCACGGTAAGAAAAAAAAAACCCACAACAAAACACAAAAACCACAAAAAACCAAAACCTCCTCTACAAGCATGATTTAAGGTTCTTCAAAGCTGCATATCTGTCCCCAAGTGATGAACATGAGGCTTAGCAGACAGACCTGTTGATGTGGCTGAAACAAAACTGTTAATTTTTTTTTTCCCTCCCCCTCTCATCTTAATTGGATCTTTTCCCTTTTCCTGTGCTACTGATCTCCACAGAGACTGAATATCTAAGCCCTTATTCTCCCCCTTGTGTATCATTGACTATGCCCAATTCAGAAGGGTCTACCAAATTATTTGCCTGATAGTTAAAATACTAAGCACAATGAACTTCATATAAGGGATCGATTACTTCTACTGAAATTAACAGTCTCCAAACAATTTTAGGTAACGGACTGCACGTATATTCTGGAAGTATGTCTTTCAGTTGACTCTTTGTAACCGCTGCAATTTGCAATTCTGTCTATGCATCTGTCCTTTCACTCATCCATCTTGACTGCCAATCCGTTCATCTTGTTAGTGCTCCACTAAGTCCAAGCTTTTGTATAATACAATCTTTAAGCAAAAACAGCACAAGCATGATTCAAATCTTGTAATTAGGCTAAAAAAAGATAATTCTTTCCTTTTTTACTTCAACTTCAGAAGTCTCATAGAATGCAAAAGCAGCTTCATAGAGCTTGCCCACACAATCTTGAGAATAATAGCAGTTCACCACAAGGACATATACTTTAATAAACAGAATAACGCTCACTTAAAGAGTGAGCTTTCTTTTTAGTTGCCATTGATGAAGTCTGATTTGAAATGCACAAAGCTATGGAGCATACAATGTTTCACTGAACCCAACTGACAATTAAGCAAATCTAACTCATTCTGCATTGGGAAGGAGGAAACATGCTTTTATTTTAATTTATTTAGTATGAGGTTTGTTTATTTTTTGAGTATACAATCTATACAAGTGCTGGAAGACTTTCCAAAGACTATGAACCGTAAAAAGTATTAGTGAGAAGCGGAAAAAACTATGACTTTTTTGTTGAAGTTTTTGATTTCGAAATTATGAAGACACACAAAATTTTGAAGTTTTTGGTTGGCTTTTAATTGGTCTAAACCAGATCTGCAATTTAGCGAAAACTTTTTCCTGTGGGATTTTTTTGCCCCTGAATTACCTACATTTCATTAGAATTTAAAAAAATTTAATCGATTCATAAAAATTAAGCCTTCCACTACTCCACTCTGTAATCAACATGCTAACTATTACTATTACTAGACAATCACTAAGTTAAATATTTGAATTGCATGCTTTACAATAAAAACAAAGATGTTAACCCCTAATTCTGTTCTAAAAAGAGCGGTATTACCCATAGACGGATGACTATTGTCAGTCTTGTTAGGAAATGGACAGTACCGGTTATTTCATTTCTAAAGACCCTGAGAGGAAAAAGGTACTAGATTAAAAGCTAATGTCATGTATGTTAGAGGAACACTCTAGGAACATAACAAGAGAGTGAAAGAAATGCAGTGAGGCACTTACGTGAGTGAGGGATGCCTGCAGTTTTTCCATGGATGGAACAGACAAAAAGAAAAGACAGAGATAGACACAAAAAAAAAATAAATGTAGAAGAGGTGAGAAGAGGAGCTAGAGAACATGGAGCTGGAAAATCAAAATACCATCAGCTGTCTCAAATCCAACCTAGGGAGTGGGGTAAGTCACAGGAGTTATCACAACAGACTGGACATCAATTGTGAGGGCTGCCTTACTGCACAGGGCCTGGGACTTCCAAGCAACAAGGCATGTGTACTGTCCCATACTGCTCAGCAATTCTGGTGAGACAGAAGTCAGCAGACAAAAATCAAGACCATGCACAGCTCACAGGGCCTCACAGCATGCACATACATGGGCTAGGAATATCGCTGGCTCTGAACTGAGGAGAAGGTCCTGCATAGTGCTTTCAGAAGAGCTATGAAATAGGTACACAAGTATGGGTGCGGTGGTGGAAAGAAGAATAGGCTCTAGATCTAAATACAACGAGAATGGGAAAGAAGAACCCCAGGGGTTGTGGGTAGTTGCATACAGATCCTAGTACTTGGATGAGGCTGTATACAAAGATAAGCGGCCACCTCTCCCCTGCCTGCTTTTGTCACATCTCCCCTACCTACTCTACACGGTTTTTTGGTTTGGTTTTTTTCCTTTCTCTCCCTCCCTGTCTTGAATAACTCTCTGGTTTTTAATTCTTGTCTCTTTTGTTACTGGTTGAAACAGGAGGGTAAGCGTTAGGCCACAAAAGAGCATCCTGCCATCGGAGTGGAAGATTACCCAAGTAAAGCAGACAAGAGGCTGTGGAAATCGCTTTACATGCTGCATGGGTATTTTAAGCAGTAATATGCCAAAAAGAGAAGTCTCCCTCCTTTCCCCTCCTTCAACAGTTCATGGCCAGTCCTATACTGAACCTCTTAATTTCTAATTTGCAAAAAACCCTGCCTTGCGACAATGGTACTACGCTCTCTATGACCGATGTCCTTCTCAACTAGCTGCCCTTTCTTATTACAACTCTCCATGGCGTATCCCCTTCTCTTTGACAATACGAGTTTATACTAGTAACCCAGAGCACAAACTAGTGCAAATAAAATAGTTCCTCAGCCTCCTACCTTCAAAGAAGTAAGAAGTTTTTTGTTAGTAATGAAAGTCACTACAATCAAAAAGCACAACAAAAACAAAGGGTGCAGGAAGGTCTGCAAAAGAAGATGATGTTATCCATGCATGGCAGAGATTCCCTGGAAAGATGCAAGGAAAGAGAACCAGGGAAGCAGAGGGAGGTGTCAGTTTTACTTACGAACTGGTTGTGTCTTGAAATCAGATGGCAGGCTGATCTCACCCACACCCTTGCCATTGACCGCGGACAGTCTCACAGAGTAGGTTGTTTCAGGTTTCAGGCCAGTGATAGTGATCATGCCCTCCACATTTGCTGTTGCAGAAACAAGCAAGGAAGAGCAAAGAAAGTCTCAGGCTTTAAGTTAACAATAAACGCCATGTTTCTATCGTATACTTTTGCCACGCTCACCCCATATAACAGAGCCTTCTTCTGGGTCCAGCCTCATGTAAACAGTGCAGACAAAGAGAACGGTCAGAATTATCACCTCTGTGTCAACCAGCTGATTAGACAAGTGTATTGTCACAGCCTCTCTAGAGGGGATGTATTGGAGCTCGTGGTAAACACCAAAGGGCATCAGCCCTCGGCCTGTGCCAAGGAGCTCCTTGAATAATACTCTTCAAGACCACTGTCATGTGGGGGTAGCAGACATTACACCTACAACTGCTCATCTGCTGGGCTGCGTGATCCAACTGAAAGCAAAGCCCTTAGCAGGAGAGAAACCCATCTCTCCTTAAACAAACTATAAGGAGGTCAGACACAACATAAGAGATGGAAAGAATCTGCTGTGGGGTCATCGTGATAGGAAAAAAGAAATAAGCTCTATTTTTCCTGCACAGACACAAAGAAAGAAATGAGAAAAATAAAGCTGACTCTAGCTATGATCACATCACTCCAGTGGGGACCTAAAAGAAGAATTTCAGTTCCAGCCAGGACTGGTGGTGGAAGATTCAGCTCTGAAATAGAACTCTCCTCTTCATACTCCCCCCCAATCAAAATTCCTTTGATTTACTTAACTTAAGGATACATTTTAAGCAGTGTGTATTTGGGGCGAGTTGACCCTGGCTGGACACTGAGTCCTTCCAGAGGCTGCCATTCTTCAGGAACGGCCTGCTCCAGCATGGGTCCCCCACAGGGTCACAAATCCTGCCAGCAAACCTGCTCCAGCAGGAGCTCCCCTCTCCGTGGGTCCACAGGTCCTGCCACGAGCCTGCTCCAACACAGGCTCTCTCACAGCCTCCTTTGGGCATCCACCTGCTCCAGTGTGGCATCCTCCACGTGCTGCAGGTGGATATTTATTCCACTGTTAACCTCCACGGGCTGCAGGGGAATGTCTGCTCTGGTGCCTGGAGCACCTCCTACCCTTCCTTCTTCACTGACCTTGGTGCCTGCAGAGCTGTTTCTTGTTCATACTCTTGCTCCTCTCTCCTGCTGCAATTGCTCTTGCACAGGTTTCCCCCTGCCCCTTCTTAACTACATTATCACAGAGGCACTACCACCATCGCTGATGGGCTCAGCCTTGGCCAGCAGCAGGTCCATCTTGCAGCTGGATGGCATTGGCTCTATTGGACATAGAGGAAGCTTCTAGCAGCTTCTCACAGAAGCCACCTCTGTACCCATGCCCTGCTACCAAAACCTCGCCGTGCAAACCCAGTACATTATTCCTGTAGATAATGAGACAGGATGTAATGGGACTTAGACTCGCTTCTGGAATAAGAGGGTTTATGTTCCTAGAGGAAGGGAAGGGTAACTAAAGGGGCTAACAGACAAGGCTTGAAAAGCCTTCTGTAGGAAGTACACAGTCACTCCCCAGTCAACAAGTGAAAGCTCATTTGATACCAGGCACAGAGTTCTTCAACTCATTCAGACAGGATGGTGTGAACAAGGAAGGGATACAGAGGTGAACATAGTGCTACAACACACACTCTGTAAGCAGAGAAAGCTGGGTGCCCTGTTACACACGTAGAGCTAGCAGCACAGCAGGGCCCTCATTTCCAACTAAAAATTCAAGGTGTCACTGCAAAGCAAACGTTTAAGAACTTCCGTGAGGCCTTAATATAGAGCTGAAGCTGCAAAGCTATGGAACCCTCTGCTCTGGCTTTCCCCTAAAGGAAAGAAAGTCTTTTGAGATACAAGTGGGGGAGGTAACATCTTGTTGTATCATCCTACCTTCTTTTGCATCGTACAACCTCGAATGCCATTCGCCCTCGCCCAGTGCCCTCCACTCTGCTTTGTACTTGAGGATGGGCACCCCGCCGGTAGCTTCAGGCTCATCAAACTCCACCTGGGCAGTACTCGAATAGGGCTCCACTCTGTCAATGGAAGGAGAGGACGGAGTATCTGGGGGAAGAAGGCAAAATTACCAGTGATACAGAAGACAGCAGGAGACAAGGATCCCCAGTTCCAGCAGCAAAGAAAACAGAACTGGGACTATCAAGCATACCCTTGTCATGGCTTCACAAAGGAGAGAAGGGTAGGCCTAAGGCTCCCCTCAGAAGGGGAAGGCCGTTAAGAGGGCTTTTAAGAATGATAATTAGACACTGCAGAGTCCTTCATCTTATCTCTCCTCTGACAGGCTAGAGACTTACAGTACCTTCTTCAAACGAGGATAACCAGAGCAGAGCAGCAAAAGCATCCTGGATACTATTCTGTCCCTACACTCTCTTCCGTAGGGCACTCCGATACATGGCTTGTCCACTCCTAAACCTGCCTCTATGGCACCATTAGAGGACACCAGAGGCCTTTCCAGTCTGTCGTGCAGTCAGACACCAGGCCTCTTTGGCTGGTAGACAGTGCTCTGAGGTTTCTGTCTTGCACTACCTGTACGATTAGGGATATCTATTAGGGATATTTTGCTGATTTTGAGAAGCACACATGCATGCATATGCGCACATGCTATGGCTGTCAGAAATCAAAGATCACCGCTCTGTCAGAGTGTACTGGAAGTACAGAAAAGAATAAGACCCTTCAGAAACAAGGAAACAGAGATACTGCTATCTACAACCCATCCCAATGCAAAAGTGTATGAACAGTCTCTCTGAAAGTAGAAGCTGGTTCTTCTGCTACCCCACTAACACAAACCAGAAAAGAACAGTCACTCTGTCACCTCATATGTGTTTCCTCATCTTTCTGCCTGGGATGCTCACCTGCCTGCACAAGAATGAACTCTGAGGACTCCTGGCCAATGCGGTTCACAGCAGTGCAGTTATAGTTCCCAAAGTCATTTTCAGAGTCTGGTGTCACCTGTGGAAGCAATGAAGACTCATGCTCGAATCAGAAAACCCTTTTCACTCTGTGAATGCATTCTGCTGGGGAAGGAAACCACAATAAAGTACACGTGCTAACCCTCTGAGGGCTGTCCACAGAGGGGAGAACTGCAGTGGGCAGAGTCAAAGGCAGGGAGAGCAAGGTGTCTTCTATTGCCCGATTTTCTTCACATTTATGTGCTGGGAACACCACAAAACTTTTTGTCTGCCAACAGGGTGCCCTGACAAAAAACTTAACTCCTTCAACAACTGAACGTGAATTATTTGATAGCACTGAGCCTTCCTGGCTGCATGTGCTTTCTCCCCTCCTTGCTTTTCCTCACCTCCAGGTAGCTTGCTGACGGAGTGTTGTAGATCTTGATGTTGCTGTAGTTTGAGCTGGGAAGCAGCTGTCCATCCCGGAACCAGGAGATGACAGCACTAGGGTAAGCAAATACCTCACAGGTGATGTTCACTTGATTCCCTTCCCACGTATAGACAGCCACAGGGCCCTGGAGCTTGGGGGCATCTGAAAGACACATTTATGAAGGTAATTTGAGCCAGAAAATATCCTAACATAGCCAGGTCAGCCTCACTTTAAGGATCCTTTGGCTAGAGTCCAGTTTAACTGGGGAGAAAGGAATCTAATATAGGAAAAGGGAACTGTCTTCTCATCTGGGGGGCTGAGGGGTGTCTTTTGCTGAAGGACATAAGGAAGAAACCTACTTGGTCCCAAAGGCTGCTCCTAACACTGTGTGGGAGGAGGAACAGACAGCATACCATGCATCTGCGGCAGTGCATACCAGGAAGTTCTCCTAGGGAAGAACTGTGATGCCCCCAGCAAATTGGATTGTGGCAGATTCCTGGCCCATAATCTTCCCAAGGCGCAAATCATATCCCAGCTGGAGACAGCTAGAGCAAACGTGTGTGTATGTGTGCACACGGCAACATGCCTCCAACAAAATTAGTTCAGACTGAGTTGCTTCCCATGCCCTCTACGTAAACAACACTCGTTTCCCTAGCTGTACTTGCCTCAGTCTCATCACAGAAAAGGGAAATCAAAACAGTCCCCCCTCCAAACACATGAAGACCCTCCCCATACCATCCTCCCCTTCTTACACTGCACTTCAAGGTACATGGCTTGGGAGTCCTGCCCGATAGTGTTGCTGGCTGTGCATACGTATTCTCCGGCATCTGTGTACTGAATTTCTTTGAGAGTCAGGGACGACACCCGGGCATGGCTACGTACTATGATGCGCCCATCCAGGGTCTGGCAGGAAAGGAAAAAAAAGAGTTAGCGGCTGAGCTCTGAGCCTGTGGCACAGAACAAAGGGATGGGAACAAATGCAAGTCTACCTCACACCAACCCTTCAGAAGCGATCACCTGAGGCCAGGTGAAATCATGGGCACATAGGGCCATTTCCAAAAGCAACAAGAAGATTGCTTGTCGCACAGAGCCAACTGCAGTGATTCAAAGCACTCAGGAGAAGGGAAAAAAATGAGAGGAAGGACCAAAAGTATCAGATGCTGTTACTGGTCTGAGGACAACGTCCTCAGATAACATCAATCTTCTTCCCAGAATGAGAACTGTGAGATCCAACTCTGGTTAAAAATTTTTGCCAGCATGCCCTTGCAGAAAACCTCCCCAACGGCTACTGTGTTTCCGCTCAGAGAATTCAGGCCTTCCTCTTCTCTCACTGATACCCGTTTTATTTTTATGTCCTTTAAATGGCATTAATAAGTACAGATCCAGACCTCAGAGCTGATTCAGACAAAATGAAAGCTCAGAGCTTTCACTTGAACATGCCACTGAAGAGAGCAAAGTACAGTGAACAGGACAAGAAAACTATGTGACTCTCCTAGAGACAGGTCTGCTTCAAGGTCTTGTGATGCTTCAAGAAAATTCTAGAGCAATCTGCATTGGTTATATGCCAGTTTAGAAATTGCTCCCACATGTGAAGAAGTGTGTGAATGTCGATGACGGAGACAAGGAATGTAAAATCCAGACTGCCATCTGCTCCAAGGGATTGCAGTGATCCCATCCCACATCACTGTTGTGGTCGTNCCCCCCTCCAGTTTGTGACCAAAGCCTAAGTGCTCTCTTCATACATGAAGCATACAAGGTCATGGACTCCTCCTTCCACCCTGGTGCTTGTGCAAGCTTCTGGGTGCTTGTCCTTCAGCTTGGAAGCTTTAAAGCACCAACTGTCTCATCCAAAGTGCCACAAGCGTAAGTGAACAAATTAGGTACCCTCATGTCAGTGCCTGCTGCTGCAGCCTGCCACACGTAATGCAATTAATGCTCCAAGAGCATTAATTTTCTTGGAAGATATAGACAAGTACTGAGATTATGAGTAGAAACCCTGAGGATATTAAACAGCCAAATGCACTGAGCTGTAGCACAAAGTACATCTCCGGTACCTCAAGTGGTCAGATCCTCTGGGTCTGAAGCCTCTTCCTGATGTGAGCTAGTGGTGTCAATCTCCGAGATTGACAAAGTTTCCACAAGTAAGTATGATTACATCTGTTAGTTCTGAATATTAGTTCATTTGAGCTAGTCGAATTTAATATGCACAAAAATAGTATCCTTTCATGACACAAAACCAATTATATGTATTTTTCTTCTCTCTTCTATCCTGCATGCAGGTCTACTGCAAACCCCAACCAATGCCACAAGCTACAAGCTTCACTCCTTCTCCTGTGCTTGGTCCCTTGTGTTGCTGGGAACAGTTCTTTCACATACACGGGGTGTCGTATGCATCATTTCCTAGAACCAGGGAAGGAACCCGTAACATGACGTTAGTCCATTGTGGTATCTTACACAACCAAAGTGTGCTTTTATCTTTTTTCACTGGCTGACTATATTGTTATCCTCTTGTCTGACTTGTGATTTGACTCCAAAACCCAGCTTACTTCTGAAACTATTGCAGAAGGATCCACAACGTCAAAACAAAAGTCCCGATTTGCAGAGGCTCCCAGCTTCTTTTAGCTCATGAGTTGAGCAAATATTCTAAATACTCGTCTCTAAGACCCCATCAGCAGGCAAGAGTATAAACATGGCAAAATATCAGCTCATGATCACTACAAGCAAATGTAATTTTACATCCAGTGTCACACCTGCCTTTTCCCCACTTTGTCGAGATCTAATACAAACAAAAGAGTGCTAGGCAGTCATGGTAAAATTATAACTTTACAAGTAATGCAACCAACTCTGAAGATGAAGCTCTTAAGGCAAAAAGCACAAGTAAAGAAAAAGGAGGATCAGGGAAAATACTCTAAATAAGAGAAAAACGTCTACCCAAGAAGGCATGCCACTACTTTTCTTTATTTATATTTCAGACCATCAGATGCTACCAATTCCCAGCTATTTGAGACCTAGGAAAGGTAGAAACTTGCGAGCCAGATGTAGACACTTGTAATCCCTTTACCTAGCCTCTTTGATCTCGAGAATTTTGGATAACAAAATGCTTCATAGTGATGAGGAGACAACCCTAAGGGACACAGGCAATAAGTCATGCTACAGCAACTTCCACTCTACAGAAAAGGGTATGATGGTTCTCTATATTGCCGATTACTACAACTTACCCTGAAATACGCGGAGGTGTTTTTCGCCAAATTCTGGCAATGCCATGTGACACATGGTCACTATGTACAAAGCTGGCCTAGATTTCAATACTTAAGTGCCAAAGGGAAGGAGGACAGACACATGGGAAATGCATTTAGCCCCCTTCCCTCCACCTTTTGGATTTTTCAGTCCTTTCACAAACAAGTATCCATGACTTAATTTCATTTATTTTCTCCTCGCCTGCTTTCCACATGGTGGACATCATTACAAAACAGCACCTGGAAATCCTGAACACAGCTACAAATTCCAGTGAAGGAAGATGAGTGTTCTCTCCTAGCTCAGTGCTTACACTGCACTAACCAGAACTCATCTGCAGCTCTTAATATTCGTAAGGTTGCACTAATTCCCAGTTATCAGAAAAGCATCACCAGTTTGTGGTGTAACTGAGGGGTAATTTTGCTTGTAACTGAGTTTTTTAGCATCCGTTGGTGATAATGTGGGGGTTTTTTGCTAGCATATGCTGCTAATACAACTTTCAACAATTCACCAGTATATGCAGGTCCAGAATGGCGAACTGAGACAATATGGACTGTGCATAGTAAGTGGAGCAGACTGTCATTCAGAGGAAGAAGCAGCCAACTGCAACTCTACCTCCAAAGCAAGGCAAGCAAGATTTGACACCCATGTATGTTGCTATGACTGAAGCTTATACAGACTTCCTTACTTTAAACTAGCTAATATAAGTACGAGCGAAACACTTAAGTCAGCCAGTTTCCTGAGAACCGAACTCCCTGCCGCTGGAACACACTGCTAGAAGACCCTGTGCTAGCTATTTTAAGGATATGCCTACACAAGCTGCAAAACAAGCTTCAACAGCATTCTCATAAAACCTCACTTGGATATTTCAAGATAGACGAAGTAAGAAATTTAGAGACAGCAAGCTTAATAATATTAGTGCTCATATTAATAAAAAGCTTGAGACAGAGAGCACAGTGAAAACATCAGGGGAGGGGGCAGGGAGTGTCAGAGACAACGGAGGAATTAGCATGAGGCCTGAAGAGATGCAACCACTCAAATTCCAAATTCTTCAACGCAAACTGCTCTGAATATCTGATGCCTTCATTTGCCACAATTCATCTAATCCATCAGATCATTTTGAAGAAAGAATGGTCAGTTTCTTCTCAGCCCAATATGAAACAAAGGCAGATGGTGCTTAAGTTAGAGGTTCACTTTGTTTCGGCCACACCGGTCCCTATGGTTTAAGACAGCTTAAAAATAAAAAAAGAATTCAGGATACCCAGAGCCTCCAGAAAGTTGATCCTAAAAATACAAATACAAGTCACCCAGTTCTGATAGCTAATTTTGTTCTCCACCTGACCTTTATTATTTGCTTGGAAACATACTTTCTGATCCATTTTGAAGCAAGAATGCAACAAATCAGGTGCATGTAAAGGTATGTTATTATAATATTTTTAAAACACAGCACTGAATGTCAAATAAAACAGCAACAAGCCACATTTGCACTAAACTCAGTTATTGCATTATCCCACACCCCCTCACTGACCCTTGCAAATCAAAGGCAAATAATAATTTAGCAATTTGGGGCATCTTCTGGAGAAATATAACTCATGAAAGATTTATCTGCATTGATTTTGAAATGGAACGTGATGCAGTTGTCCTTTAAAAGAAGGTCAAACTTAAGGAGTACCATGAGCAAACAGATGAGTTGGCTGGAGCAGAACCACCTATCTTTGGGAAAAAATACTTTCCCAGAATATACATTGTTGCTAATTCTTTAAATGCTAGAACAGAGATATGATTCACATTGGTGGCATAGAAGAAAATGGTGAAAGCAGTATTTGTCAGATTTTACATTTGCTTTTATTTTTGACTTTTTTTTAAGCAACAACCAGAATTACTCACCCCAATACATCTAGTTTGCTCATCCAAAAATGCATGACTATATGCCAAGCAACTTCTAACTCTATAAGCTCTTTCTTTTAGATATTGATCTTTAATTTGTTCATATTATTAATGCGGGTTTAGTTGGCGTGGTTACTGGACTAGAGATTTGTTAATCTGTAATGCTTAAAACAACTGAAACCAAAAAACTAAGAAGTTTGTTAAAGGTCTGGTAATCTTATACCTCTTGTTTCTCGGGCCGGGTCCACGAAGCCTGGAGAGAACAGATATAGAACACAACAACAACAGAAAAAAAAAGCAATAAAAGTTTATCAAAGGTTGCTTTTAGGTATCACAGTGTATGCACCACATTGCGTTCTGTGCACATGCAGGCTCCAAGTTGTATATCTCATGTGTGTGGGGTGATCACAATTTCCATTTATTTCCCAATATAACTTCAATTTAAATTTGCATTTAGAATTTAATATCCTATAAATTGGTCTTAAAATGATTAAGCAAAGGCTAATGATACCTAAAGACTGCTTCTCTTTTTTTACATATTGAGTGTCACATCTTACCATTTCTAGAAACCTGGTCCCAGCATACTGGGGAAGCGATTATGATGAGCTAGGTCACTACATTGCAAAGATAGTTACGGAACTGGTTTTCTAACACTGGCTTGTTAGCCACCTGCACACACTGATGAACATTAACACTCATATCGTTAATGTGATCATGCATTTGTACACTTGTTTACATGCATACTGTGCCGGGAGTAGAAGACCTTGAGCTGCAGAGCACTGAAACGGTATGACCGCCCTGCACAGGAGGTAGCAGGGCAGAACCTCGTACCTCCGGTTGATATGTCCAGCTCATTATTCTTAGGGATGTGTGCACCCATCCCTTGCTGGGCTTGGGACGACCAAACAACAGGCATCAGTGAAACATGCACAAACCTTGCCAATAAACATACATTTCCCATTCAGAGAAAGCCACCAAGAGTATGGACCGTATTCACTGTGGTTCAGAAAGACCAAAGCTGCTAGGTTCTGTTTTTCCCTATAATTTATCTTTCAAATATTTTTCTTCTGGTCTCTATTTCAATTGCAACTTGATCCATTTCAGTTCAGGAGTCAAAAATCACCTGCTAATATCACAGCCACGATGGCATTACTGAATGTGAGGCACAAGCGTTGCTGACGTGTGGTTGTAACAGCATACACAAGAATGACATTACAGAAATGGATATGAAAGCTTAGGAAATGAGAATAAAAAACATAGTATTGTTTCCACAGTGCTTCTAATGAACGTTGTAAGACTTTAGTAATAACATATGGTACAGACAGCCTCATTTTAGAATGCCTTTGATAAGAGTAAGTTATTCACTTGTAACTAGAGGCCTGAAGTGACTCCACTTGAAGAGAAACTCACCAACATCTGCACAGGCTAGGATACTCCCATCAGCTGATCATTTCTGTGTATATATATCCTGTTGTGCACAAGTTCCTTGAAAGCTGAACAGGCAACTGTAATAATTCAGCATAATTCCTTTTTGATCTATCAGTCATTCTCTGTACCTGAGCAAGCCAGGCTAGCCAGGGAACAGCCTTGCTTATACCCATGCAAGTCTGCTTTCCATCCTATTCACTGAGTCTCTATTGTGTCTGCCCAAAGGGATTTTTGGGAAAAATAAAAAAATAAAAAAAAAAAAGAAAAAGAGAGAGACATACATCTTTTTATCCTTAAGTGTTCAGTACCTGTCAGCCTAAAGGAAGATTAAGGAGGAAACAAGCCTGTTCTCCACACTCCTAGAGTTTGCTGTTTCTTTTTAATGGCACTTGTGGGTGTGGGGAAAAGAGGCAAAACCACATTCTCCATGCTGCAGAGTTTCACACTAACTCGCCCTCACCAGACAAAGAGATACACAAGCTCTATTCAGCAGCAAAGAAGAGTCCCAATAACACTCTACAGGTTAAACTGCAATTAAGAGAAAGGAAGAAGAATACCAAAACCGACGTCTTCCTGTACTTCAATTCCTTCATCCCAGTGAGAAAATGTTCGCTTTATTTTTGGCTTTCTATAGAGAAAATGATAACGTGATGCAGGTCTTGACAACTAGCATGGGAGGCCAGGCAGCAGTACCGAGTGAGATCCTGCACCACAGATATACCTATTGCCAGCTCTGGCAAGGTGTGAAACAGCCTGCATAAAAGCATCACCTGCTGCCCCTTCCCATTCCTCACACGCTAGGCTGTACCACTGGCTAAGAAACCTAGGCCTGCCTCTTGAACTGTTTCATGAAAGCGCGTGCAAAAGCAGTTAGCGACTGCCTAATCCAAAAATCTGACAGGAAACACACTCATGTCTGCCCTAAAATTGTGTAACTCATATACACCAATACACAACAGATCAAAACTAGATTTACTGAATCACAGTTAGCATTCTGCTAGAGCAAGAGAAGAAACATGCCTCCTAAAAGGGCATGAAATATACTGAAGGTGATGAGAAATAGGCATACTGGCTTGATCAGCTTTACTTCTGGTACCATTCAAAGATAAAACATTCCTCCTCCCTACAATGGCACGTAGATACTGGAGAAAAGATAAAGCTAAACCATTTCAAGTCATCATGTTGACGACTTCCTAGGCCTGCTAGTTCTTGCGATGTTCTGCAGTAGTGATAGACAGGAATCTCTGACAGGGTAAAAGTTTCTCCTAACTAGCATGTGCCTACATTCACAACCAAAGTAAACCACGTGTAAGCAATTTTATTATTTTTATTTTTTAAAATTTTACTTGCACTCTTTGTAGGGCAGAAGAACACAAGCTGCCAGCGCTACTAGTAAGAGGAAGTTTCCAGCACGCCAGTATCTGGAAGTTTGTGTGCTCATTTGTGTTGGTATACAGTTGCCAATCATCTGATTTTTGCTAGGACACAGTCACAGCTACTTACCTTTGTAGACCCTCCTCAAAGCAACAGACTGTTTTGTCCAAGGGGTGCCACGTTACGTGGGCATAGCCATAGAGAGGAGAATCTTTTGCTATGCATGCTAGGATATAAACAGGCCTCTCAGGGAAGCATGGGAATGCTGAAATAGTTGTGACATTGTCAACCTAGGTGTTCGGGCTACAGCAGCTCCTGCCCCTCGGTCCGCACGTCAAACTGTCTCCATTCATGGACAAAGACTGAGGCGGGAAAAGACCTCTAAGCCAGCAAGTTTGTTGTTGTTGTTTTGGTTTGGTTGGGGGTAGTACCAAATGTTCTTGGGACTTAAGACACTTCTAGACCTCTAAAAATCTGGAGACTGAAGTATGATTACAAAAGTAAACAACGTGTAGCAAGACAGGTGCATCCAAGTATCTAAAGCATATTCAGAAGTAGGGCTTGATAGTTTTAAAAATCATATTGTTTGTCCCACATCAAAGACCATCCATTTCCCTGAGCTATCCCAGGGACAATAAGCAGATAGTAAACTGAATATATGTATTTGGTTGTACGTGTAATAGAACGCTTATCAGAGCTTTTTTGACCTGAGGATTTTCTGGATATCTGTACCACTTATCTAAACTTACAGCAGAAGACAGAGAATGGGAAAAGTTAAAAACCAAAACAACACACACAAAAATAAAATCCTGCCTAAAAAGTGCATGGTATATGATTAAAAAAAAATAAATAAAAATCTAAAACGAAGGTTTGAACCAGTACACGAGACACATGGTAGTACCTCAAACCTTTGATTTTCCCCCTATCTATACATGAAAGAGTATTAGCATTTTCCTTAATATTGATCGCCAACTTGACAGCATCAAACAGGATATATGAGGGTCTCAAAAATGGTTAGCAGTTTTGCCACTGAGATCTTGTTAGTTTAATTGGGTTGGACAGATGGGACTCTCTGCAAACAGGCTCTCCTACCGACTTCTACTTGATTTAGTGTTATTTCAGTTTTTATATTCTTCTCCCTGTCAAAGCTCTTTTCTGTGGCTCTGAAGCAAACTCTAGTGCTGGAAGCACTACAGCGCTTAGCTCCTCCCACCGCTCGCCCACAGAGAACAAGACCATGAATAACCTTCTCCTGTCAACACAAGTCCCCCAGTCATGCTGCAGTGACAGCCCAAGCCAACAGCTTTTGAAGGCAATGGAAATCTCTCTCTAAACATTGCAGGGATTTACACTAGCCTTCCAATCCAAAAGATGTTAAGAAAGAATTAAGGCTGAAAAACTTTGGCACCCTGATTAATAAGTTACCCATTAACAACATGGTGAAGAGCTGACATCATGGAAGCAATTAAAGAAGCTCATTTAGGAGGCTATAGTGCAGAATAGCAGCTGTATGGGTGACTGACAGCGGATACCTCTGCCACTTTACGACTTTTATAGTCTATCAACTGCTGCCTTCATTCTGACTCAGAGCCCCTGGTATGCTCAAGTTAGCTGAGCCTTGAAGGATCCTGTTATTAGAAATTATTAATAAGCAACCACCCTTACTCCAACTTTTGTCTAGGCTTTCTTTGGCTCTAAACTATGCCTCCTGATCACCTTATCAATTATGAAATATCTACAGTAATACAGCACATTCTAATCTTGTCTAGTTAAGCGGAATTGTGGCCAGTAAAAAAAACCAACACCAAAACCAAACATAACAGCACTCTCTTTTAAAAGAAAAACTGCTAATTATTTTTGCCTTTTAAGAACAAAATGGTATTGACGCGATCAACAAAACAGGGGAACACAAAGGCAGCCAGGCTTTTGTGCTTCAGGTACGTGTAGTATTAGAACACAATGCAGAAGGGCAAGAAGGAATTAACAGGCTCATTTTGGTCCACTGCATCTTTGAGAGATAATACACCACACCTCTCCACCTGCCACCCTCCCAGATCATATATCGTGACGACAGCACAGACAACACTGGAATCAGGGTGTTCATTCCACCTCTCAGCCTGGAAACAGAAGAGAAATAGACTCTCACAAGCTTCCTGCAACCGCAGGTCCCTTTGGAAACTCCTCTAAAAAGGGTCCAGGGCCTACTGCTTTTCAAGTTAATTTAACTCAGAGTGATACCAGTAGGAATTAAAAATCATATCCTCAGTTGTTATAAACTGATATGGCTCTTTGTGAAAAAAGGACACCTATGGCATTACTTCAGCTGTGGAACTGACATTTTAGCAGATTCTCTGTGTGGGGCCGCACGTATTCTCACCACAGAGAGGGGAATCACCATGATTTCCACGTGCATCTGTGTGCGACTATCATGCAGTCTAGACCAGTAGAGGCAGGCAGATACAAGCTGCACTGATCCCAGCAAACGAGACCATGGTTTTGGGAAGGGTTATACCTTTTCTTCATTGCTGATGTTCCGGGTGGAAGTTCTCCAAGTGATGGAAGGGATCGGGTCCCCAGATGCCTCACAGGTAAGTGTAATCTGATCCTCCAGCTCCATGGCTGTTTTATTCTCCACATAGGTGATTTTGGGTTTTGCTGAAAAGAAAAAGCAACTTCATTCAGCTGGTGCTCAGAATGAAGCTTGCCTCTCAACAGCAATGTTTGAAACAAGCAAAACTGGAGAAAAAAGGCTTCTGAATTGGCACAAGTTTACTCCCATATGGGGAAGGGGGCAGAGTGACATTTGAGAAGAGGGTACCTCCTTGCAGAACTAGAAGACTTTTTATACATGTGCTTACAGCTGAGGCTTGTAAGAGAAGACGAGAAGAGGGTATATCTGAAGTAGAAACCATTTAACAGTATACAAATGATTGGTTCCTGGGATTATCAGCTAAGTCTTCCACCTCACTGTCTACTTTCTCTGCCCCAAATTAGCCTTTTGATAAGCAGCATTATCAAATTGCTGCAAAGGGATGGGACAGGGAGAGTTATATTTCAATGCTCCCAGATTCTTGGAAGTTAGAAAAGCTGCTGATTCATTCCTACAAGCTTGAGGTTGTTCACATGGTGGCGTTCACCTCCCTGTCCAGGTATAGCAAGTCCCATGGAAGTGCTGAAGCACTTTTAATAGCAGCTTTGGTTGGATTAGGATTTGGCCCTCTGGGCCTGGAGGATATTTCGAGTAGCACACGAATCTCACAACACCCGCTGCACAGGACAGAATTACTTTTATCGGAGAGGAAGCACAACAGAGTTGGCATCTGTTTCAGACACATACACAGAATCTGTTTTGCCTAGCATGATGGCAGAGGTGCACAGCACTACTTGGAGAAAAAACCACATCAGGCGTTAACTGGCATAATCGGGTTACTTCCAGCTTGCACTAGTGAGCTACCAACAGCCAACTGGATTGGAAAGGGGGAATGGTAAGAGTATGTTTACCAAAGACTTTGAGATGAATGGTGGCATCCTGCTCGCCAGCCTTGTTCTCAGCGATGCAGATGTATTCTGCTTCGTCACTCTTATCCACCTTCTTGATGATGAGCTCAGACCCATCGTAGTTAAAACTGTATTTCTCTTCATCATCGGCTTGTTCTACTGGCTCTCCATCCCTGCAGGGCACAAAGCACACTGACTACGTCAGGGAGGAGAAGCAATCAAAGGCTATTTGTTTCAGGCTTGTTGTCAATGCTAGAACTGCATTAGTACACTGAAACTCCTCAGGTTGAGAGGGAGTACCACATTTTCCTTTCCCTGTGGGCTACAATGCCTACATCTTGATCCATTCCTAATCCTTCCTGCTTTAGGGCTCTTGGCAGCTGAACCTTTCACCTCACAGCCTATATGCAAGAGCTACGAACACCTCAGAAGGTAGTTTCTGTCCTTGCATATCAAGGCAGTATTCCAAGTTGCTTTTTCAACATTGCAACTTGTCCTTATAACCCTCACCAAGGGCTACACAATTTCAAGAGTAGTATACGTGAAGTTTGTATCACTGCTTGACAGTGAAATTTACACCCGATGAAATGAAGAGAGACTTCAGATGTGGACTTCCTGGTATAGCAAATGCAAGTTACAGCATCCACTTTTGCCTAAGTTTCCCCACCAGTGCAACAGACAATAATAAACTGACCCACAGGACAGGTCTAGTCAGCGTGAACCTTCATCTCTATTTGCAGCTTGACAAAGGATGCAATGGGACGGTGAAAATTTGCTATTTTTACTGTTATTCTTGCTTTTCCAGGAAGCTCTACTGGCTTTGGCTGGGATAGAGTTAATTTTCTTCACAGTAGCTCGCATGCTGCTATGTTTTGGGTATGTGACCAAAACAAAACAACACAATAATGTTTTAACTATTGCTGAACAGTATACACACAATGTCAGTGTTTTCTTTTTTGCTCACTTTTTTGCCAGTGAGTAGACTGGAGGTGCACAAGAAGTTGGGAAGGGAAACAGCTTGGACAGCTGACCTGGCTAAACACCTGCCTGCCAATGGGAAGTAGCGAATGAACTCCTTATTTCGCTTTGCTTGCATGCAGAGCTTTTGCTGCTTCTCTTAAACTGTCTCTATCTCAACCAACGAGTTTTTGGATTTTACCCTTCTGATTCTCTTCCCCATCCCACTCAGGGGGCATGCAGTGAGTAGCTGTGTGGTGCTTAGCTGCCTACAGGGGTTAACCAACAAGAGAAGGTAACTGCACTTCCATTACAAGACTGTTCTTTCTCTTGAGAGAATTTTTTTTTTTTTTTTTTTTTTTTTTACACTGTTAAAGTGTTGCTTTTCCTCCAGCCTGGTTTTCCAGGCCTTGGTGAAAACATCCACGCTCACACACAATCAGAACATTGCACACAGCATCTTACTTTGTCCACGTCACGGTTGGCTCAGGAAAGCCATCAGCATCACATGCTAAGGTGACAGACTGGCTGAGGTTGGCAGTGGCATTCATAGTGCTCTGCCTAGCACGCACAGAAGGAGGTACTAGAAGAGAAGAAATCCACATTCAAGTTAGAAAGGAGAGGAGGAGTGAGAGTGAGCCCTGGAAGGCTCACTGTAAATCTCTGCAACAGATTGTCACTAGGCACACAGATGTCACTAGTAATTCAAACCCTTATGCCATCACCTGCAGGTTTCAATCAACAGGTTTGATACACGAGCTCTGCAAAGCAATAAGCCCAGGGAAGGAAGGGCAGGAGGTGGGGCGACGCACAGAAAAATCAGTATTGTGGACAAAAATCACTTGTGAGTTCCAGCAAGATCAATACCTCACTCTAAGTCATGAGATGCTTAAGGTTTCACTTGACATGATAATTTCCTGTAAACATCTGGTAAACACTCAGTCAATTTCATGGACATTTTTATTTGACACAGCAGAGAAGGATTAGTAAGATGATGGTAAACTGTGAGTGTGAATCTAAAGTAACATTTCCATCATCAGCCTGGAGTGCAGGCGCTACATACTCTGCCCCCGTGTTAGCCTTACGCTAAGCTGCTCACCATTTACGATGACCTGAATATCTTTGAAGTTGATCTCCCCACGGGCCAAGATCCGGCCCTCACAGCGGTATGTCCCTTCATCTGTTTTCTTGATTCCCCGGATCTGCAGGTAGTTGTTGGACAGGACTATAAATCGAACTAGAAAAGACAAAAGGAAGGTTCATCCAAGGATCCTCAGGAAAGCTCATTGCAGGTAACAGGTTCTTCTCCTCTCCTTGCCCTTTCTGGGTTGAAACAAGGCTTAGTGTAATAAAATTTCCCTTCTTATCACTTAATGGAGATGCTGCTGTAACTGGATCTGACATTGCCAAGAAAGAAACCAGATGTGGGTAGCAGGCAAACTGCTCTGGTGCTTCATACCATAAGCACGCACAGACAGATAAACAAGTAAATATACATACACAAACACATTTACATTTCATTAGTATCAGGCATCAAGCAATGTGAAGCTTGCCTCTCTTGCCCAAGGGTGGCAGAAATCAAATCTTACTTGGGCTCCCTTGGGCCTGCAACAGCGTATGTGGGAAACACAGCTGAGGCACGAACGCTCAACTGAAGTCGGGGATCTGGAGTGCCCTCTGCCAGTAAAATGCCCCTCTGGGCATAACAGTCTGCAGCAGTTTGAAAGAAAGGGAAAGGTTCTTGCAAGGAGCTTTTGGCCCCTTTTCCTTAGGAAGACTGGAGAGTGTCACAACATGCAGCTTTTCTGTCCAATGGCATTCCTTTTATCTGAAAGTTTTTTCTAGCATTCCTTGGCCTATTCCAATGTCAAAGCCTGATGGCCATTTCTTTAGGAACATTATTGTCCTGCCATTGACAGACCACAGCACCTTGAATAACTAAATTCACATCGTAAGATCTAGGGTTAGGTACAAATTGCTTCTCTCCCCCCTTGTGACCACCATTATTTTGTTCTCCTGAACCCCTTGCATGAGCCTGATTTGAGCCCTGATGCGAGATGGATATTTGACCCCTGAATGGACAAGCACCGAGATACTTCTTGTGCCTTACCATCTTTTTTTAGGATAACATCCCTGCCCTTGTGCTTCCAGATGATGGTAGGAGGCAGTGAGCTGACGACATCACACACAATCACAGCATCATCTCCTTCCTTGAATTCCTGAGGAGTGGGAGCATTCTTGAACATCAGCTTTTCTGAAAACAATGGAAGGAGAAAGTCACTGCAGCTTTCTCACCGCACCTCAAGCTGTGCCCCTGACTCAAGCCTGAGGAACACAAAGAAACCCCAGAGGACATGTTCTCTAGAAATCCTCGTGTTCCCGAGGGGTGGATAAAGGTATGCCTCTCTCAATGCACTGCACTGCAACACAGGAACACCATTTTTCAGTCCTGCCTCCCAGGCATATCAGTGGGCCAAATCAATACTCTACCTAGCTTACCAATTTGTGCAGGCTGCAAAGCGAAAATGTGAACTTGGAACTGCTCAGCTTCCCAGCAGGAAGGGGAGGAGCTGCTATCATGGCTCTGCTGGACAACATGCTGATGGCTTATTATAACCCTCCTGAATGTGTGATCCTCTTTCCTGAAGAGCAGTCTTATCTCATAGTGTGTCTGTCATCCACAAAATGCTCTCTCTGCTTGCTCCTTCCAGACATTTATGATGCGCTACAATGTTCTCCTCCTACACCTTGTTCTCCTGTCTTTCAGGAGGATTTAAGGCATAGACATGCTGGTAATGTCCTGACAGGCCAAGGTCCTAGTTCCCACTTTCTTCTCAAAACCAAGAAAGGAGAAGGCTGCATCTTCTTAACATCCTCTTTCTTTTTACCCTCCTTTTTCCCTGTTTAAAAATAGCCTTTTCTCAGAAGTTAAAATGGTAGCCTCCCTAATCTTGCCTCATACATGTGCAAGGTAGACCAGAAAATAGCCTCAGAGCCGCTCTCTTACGGAAAATTTTCACATTGACGGTGGCCTCGGAGTCTCCCTCCTCCACGCTACTGACAACACATTTATAGATGCCAGCATCATCAATGTTGGCGTTGTAGATGGTGAGGGTGGAGGAGAAGTCATCATTTCGCACCACAGAGATGCGCTGCTGGTTCGGTGTCAGCTTCTCGCCATTAGGGGAAAACCAGGAAATGTCTTTGTATTTGGCCTCCCCTGCCACTAGGGACAATAAAAGAAAACAGAGAAAATTGAAATGAGTTCCCAACAAATATGCACAGAGTGAATTAAATACAACCAGTAGCACTAGGTGGAAGACTGACCCAGGGGAAGGGCTTCTGGTACCTGAGAAGCAAGCAAAGAAAATTCTCTCTCACAGCACTGTGAATGGTCAGCTGCTGTCCTGCAAAAATGATATTAGGTTGGTTTTATGATCTAAAGGGGTACATTCATGTTAGCGTAGAATGGCCTTCTATGCATCCTGGGATCCCATGTCCCAGTCCCTCCACTATGCAGATCAGACCGAGAAATAAAAACCTCTTCCTGCTTAAGGCTCATGATGTTTTCAATAAATACCCCTATTTGCAGGCTGAGCTACTTTGCATATCAAAATGGTGACATTGCTGTAGCAGCAGTTCTGGCATTGATTAGCCTAAATCCCCTGCTGCATCCAATGTAAATCAGAACTGTTATTAAGTGGTCCCAGGCTGCCTATTCTTGCAGCTTGCATCTCTGCATTACTCAGTCTGGCTTTGTTATTTGGGACAAACTCGTATTGTTGGAGGGGCTTTAACTGATCCCACAGTTTTCTGAATACAAATGTCACCACAACAGCACTTGCTCAGAGTATACCTTCATTTTTAAAGCACTGGCATTAACAAATTACTCTGCAGTTAAGCACTCCTGGATCAGATGACCTCATTACTTGTCCCTGTCAGTTTGCTCCTGAGGAATTGCAGTCCTCTGATGGCATTTTGCTCCCAGAACTCACACAGCACCTATTTGCTCTGTTATGCTTCAGGACGCCACCATGTCAGTGCTCCAACATATCAGTCCCTCGCACTAGAAAGCAGGCCAGCTCTTTCAGGTGAACTTCTGAAGAGGACGCATGGATTCTAATTTGGAAAATGCCATAAAATTCTAGGAACCGCTTTGGGGCACATGGAGTATGTCAGCACTGCACCACATTGTGCAAAACAGCCTGGGGCAGTTCGTGACCTGAGCAAACTGTAAATTGTGTCACAAGAAATGCAAGTTTTCAGCAGCACTAAAATCCTTAGTTGCAGAGCTAACAACTCTCAAGTCACCTAGCACTCCCATTACTGCTGTTAGCAGTTTTTTAGAGAAATAATTTGGAAAAACCAACAGGCTTAATTCCAAATTCAAAAGATCAAAGACCTGTGGAATGATGCAAGGTGCCATTGTTGTGGCTATTGCTCAAGCTTAGAGATGACACTTCAGTACCTGGCTTTTCATTTTAAAGTTTGGTAGCTGGACCTGTTTTCTGTTGCCAGCTCTCAAGGGAGAATGCATTTACTGTTTCCAGGAAACAGCATGGGTTGCCTTTGCTACTCAGAAACCACGAGGACATGTGAGAAAGAGCGAGCAAGCGATCTTGCAGCTAGACCTGGCACTGGAGCTTTTACCGCAGAGTTAATACATTGATTGACCTTCCCAGCAAACCCATATGGAGACAGCTGATGTCATAAGCCACCGCTCACCTTGACATAAGAAGAACTTGGATTCTCCAACGCTGATCTCCCCTTGGCTTGGAACAATGTCCACTTGTAGAGAGGCTGGAAAACAAATGATCACACACAAGACAGTTAGACAACAGGAGTGGTCTTCAGCAAAAAAAGCTTTGCCAGCCTTCCAATCCCCGTAGCTCCTTTATTCATCAAACGGAAAAGCATTGGGTGGAGTGTTCTTGGCTTCATAAACACTGCATATCAGTGTTTATCTGAATGTACAGTGCCATGCACCTGAGGACCCAAAAGAAGTTGACAGCATTCAGAGCTGCTTCCAGCTCCTTATAGAACCACACGGAAGGGTACAGAAAGGGCTGATTTACATTCAAATCTCTACCACACTGCAATACTAGGGAGCACATTTGGTGTGCACACTAGAACATTGAAGCAGCCGCTAAGGACTCCTCTGAATTCAAACTGGAACTGGCTCAAAGACCTATCCTGGCAGCAAATACAAATCATCTTTTCTTTGGACACTTCTTGTTGCTCTGTGTGATACCATATTCATACAAGGCCCAGTTACCAACCATCACAAATGCAGTCTGGGAGTCACTGGCATATTCCAGGTCCTTGATCTTCCTCGATCTCCTACTCTGATCCGCCAGTCAGAAACCTAGTCTAAACAGCCAGCAAATCAGAAATGTTTATGGCAGACAGAGCATACCTGGAATAGGAAGGAAATTTCCTCCAGTATATGCTGACAATGTCAAGACTTGCTTCCAAGTTCATCCAGGTACATTTCACCTAACTGCCTTCTACTGCAGAGATGAAAATATTAGCAATACTTTAGTCTCTTCCACTGTCTTCTCATGGAATATCATCAGTGCTTTAGCTTTATGTTAGCATTTGTTGTTGTTGTTTTCTTGATTTTTTTTTTAAATTTTATTTTACTTTTAAATAAGAGACAGAAGGTGTTTTGGCAGCAGAGATGGAACAGATGCTCCATGGACCTGAGTGAAGCATCTATTACGTGCTTCTCTGGAATTGAGGGAGCCTGGAGTCAGTGAAAGATATTGTACCTTCTGTGCTCCCTACAACCCAATCCAGCACAGCCTCCAAGGAATCATTTAAAAATCATCCAAGTTAAATAATAATTTCAAAGAGAATATTTGAGGATACTGTTGCTGAACAAAACTGTTCTCACGTGTTTCCTTTTCCCTCTGAATACCTTTAACTTACGTGTCTTGTCTGAGAATCCTCTCTCACCTTCCTTGTACTTCTCAATGATGTACATGCTGCCCTTCTAGCTCCTGCATTCAGCCTGATTTGTCTCTGGGTAATCTAATTTCTCTCAATTATATTACTTTAATATACTTCAGTCCCAAACTGCAAGTACAAAGAGCCAAATGTAATAAAAGGCTAAAGGTTTATTAGATCCATTGCAGCAAGGACTAAATAGCCTACTTCTATAGGCTTATTTTTGTTGCTGTTGTTTTTTGACAAATCTTTCCAACATCTCAACTTTATATTCGGAATCCTATTCTGGGGTGCTCTTTCTGGGAAGGTCTCTGCCACAAGGAATGAGTGCAAAGGTACAACAAGATCTCAAATGTCTCAAATCCAGACCTCTGAGTTCCTCCAGACCAGATTCCTGCTTTGCACTACTATCTAAAACACTTATCCTTCTTGCACTACAATGGAACTAGATTTGAGCATAGACAATATTACAAACTCAATGTCTTTGGGCAGCAGCTGCAGCAATGTGCAGTGATGCAAATATACCAGAACAACATTACAATAGTTTCCAGTATGAACACTCCAGAGGCTGGGGGCATCAGCAAAAGACAGGCACTTTGTAATAATGGGACCTTTTTACAGTGTTTTCAAATTATCAGTTGAGCTGTCTTTTATGATCTTGTCTTTGGCATGTGAATGATAGCTCCTTTTTACAAATTAAATTTACAGAACGAAGAATCCTTAGTCTCACCCAAATGAGAATAATTTATTAAGGAACATTTAGAGCTCCTGGGCAAACAAGTTTAACGTTTGTTAGAGTTCAGAGGTTCCAATAACTGCTGCTGTAAAAGCCTTCTCAATTTCACTCAGAAAGTAAAAAAGAAAGGTCAACATTGACAACAGAAGTCCCAACTTCATGTTTTGAATCTGTATTTAGATATCGAAATTAAAAGTTGGGCTTTCAAGATTAAGCAGCCTCTCCAAGTGGCTCTCTAAGAAGCATGGCAAGTCTTCTACCCCAATACCTAAGTACAGTGTAGATGCCTACATTTGGAGTCCCACTACTGAAAAACACCGTATTTTTGCCTCATTTATTGACGAAAGTGAAACTGATTAGCATTTAATGGACAAAGGACAAGGAACATGCCATTTTGGAAGTGTCACCAGAAACCAAAAGCAGAAAGCCAAAGATGCTGAATTTATTAAAATAATCCTGTTTTAGTACAGTCAAGGGAGATCGATCATCACCGCAAAGCAAGTTAGACAGTGAAGAGGAAAGCTAACCAGATTTCTGGCCAGTGTTGTGTATAGTCCAGTATGACTACTTGTTTTCTGATTTGAATTACATTGGTATTAAACAAGTGAGAAAGGAAAGCAAACGCCCTCATTTTCATGCCCATTTACAATCAGCCTTCCACAATATATAGCCAAGCATACCCAATGTCCTTTTCCCCCAGCAACATCACTGCCTTCTTTGCATAAATTATGAGCCATTAGGCAGAAAATATAATTGGATTCTGGCTTTCCTCCAGCTATAGCTTAATGGTGCAACAGCTCTGTGGCCTAACAAGTCCAAGTCAAGTATGAATTTCAGGAGGCCAAAATGAATAGGTTTTATTTGAAAACTGCGGGCATTAGCTTGCAGAAAATAATCATCTTAATCGAGCTATTCCTCTACCCCATGTAGCCAGAGCACTTCTCTACAACATTACTGCAAATGCTTCGTCTGTCATCCTCCATGTTTTCATGCTGCAGCGCATGAAAATCCTTCTCCCAGAGCAGCTAATTTTACCTCCAGACCACAAAGGCATTAGTTTCAGCTGACAAACACACCTGGGTTCTTAAGAAACATGCCCTGCTTCAGAAATGAAAACCTGTTTGTATGTGCCAATGGCAACATTCCTTTCAGTACTTGGGAAACAGACATATGGACCGTAGGGGTGAGACATTAAGTGTATACCTACACACAGAATGAAGGAGCACTGCCTGCCATCATCAAAAAAGGACATAAGTAGTAGGATTTTCTCATAGGGAGTCTGAGGACATTTCTTTAGCCAACAACCATTCTGACAAAGCATTTCTCTTCATAAGTAAACTGGAAGCAATTAATCAGAGCCAGTGGAGCTTCGTAAAGGAGAATAACAGTGCAAGGTCCATGCCACTTTTCTAGTTTTACTCTCACCATATTTTAGCAGGCTAGACTGATAAATACTAGTATTCCATCTCAGAAGACTGGGATACATCAGTAAACTGAAACAACTCAGACAAGATTCTATTGAAACCAGGGCTTGCAAGTACTGTATGTTCTAGTCCTGGCTAACATTTGCATGTAAATGTCTTGCCTAGCCGAGAGGCTTTCGGGAGGGTACATTAAAGTAGCCCTTGATCTCTTGAGTAACAGCAAGAGATAGCCTGTCCAAGACACTCTTCTGAGCCCCGCACTTTTTATCAACTGGGAACACAATGAAGTTGTAATTGAATTTCCCCACAGCAATGCCTTGGAAAACCAGCCCAGCCCAAGGAAGGGCATTTAGACATTCTTTCTACTCAGCCAAGCACTGCTAGCAAACAGTAGGGTGCTGGTAAAATGACTTTGAGCTAATTGAGATCTAATATAAATTCATACTATTTTTTTTCTTTCCTTCTTTCTGCCACACTACACTATATAAATATACCAATGGACCTCTTCTATGCTTTTGAGAGTTGTTGCGTGCTGGGAAGGCAGTGGCAAAGGTTGGCGTTATTAATGCCTTTCATTCCATTCTCAGGTGCTTTCTGTTATAGCTAGAAATGAGAAAGAGAAAAAAGGCCCTGTGTAAAGCATTGAACTTTTCATCACCCCAGAACTCAGCATCTGTGCTCTACCTTACTTTTTTTTTTTTAATGCATGTCTGTGCCACAGTAGATGCAAAGAATAGGAGGAAATCACATAACCAGGAAACATCTTATTGGTAAATACAGCCAGAAGAGGGAGGAGGCAAGAGCGCTGAGCCCAGGGACCAACGTCCAGCTCTCATGATTTTCCCTTGTTTTTTCTAAGGACTCAGCTCCTTCTGCGTATTTAAGTGATGGGCACATTTTCACGAGAACGAAACCTAGAAATCACCCTTGGGACACAGGAAGGCAAAAACTTTTTGGAGTCTTAGAAACGAGAGAAAGAAGGACATCCTTGGTTATGCCTCAGTTCAGTCAGTGCTCTCTCTGCTCCACCAGCTGCAGTGCTACCATTAAATCTCCTAATTACTGGCCTAAGTAATAGAATTTCTGGAAAGGTTATGCAGAGGGGCAGCAAGTCCTTCACCAATAGTCCCCCTGTATGTCAGCACAGTCCCTTCAACCATGACACGAGAGTGGCAGGGAGGACACCTGACATTACTTCTAACACTGGAAATGCACTTTTCAAAGCTAGCAATGACCATGACAAAGAAACTGTGACCTCATGAGTAGTAGGAACCAGAGCCAGTATTAACAAGCTTACTTCACACTACACTTCAGTTTCTTTAATCTAATACGGGGAACAAGATGCTGAAGTACCCTGTGAGAGGATCAAGTAAGTCAGATGCATGCAGTGTATCTTGTGGCTTTTCTTGAAGGAGACCGCTGAAACATATAGCATTGTATCTGCATCACTGCCAATTTAAGGCCTACTCAATCCTTTTCACAAGAAAATACTAACCTGAGAAATCTCATTGATAGACACTACCTGCTAACCAGACTTCTGGAGCTGACTTGAGCAGGTTACATCACACAAACCTCGGATATAAGCAGAAGAATGGTGTGAGCCATTTTCGGAACCAGTGCAGAATATCACTAACAGCACCGGGCTGGCCCTGGAATGGCAGGCTGAAGTTACTGTACTATGTTCTACATTTGAGGGTACCTGCTGCTCTTGTGCGTCCTGCTCATTTAGTGTCCTGGACAGGTGGTGAACTACAGAGCTTCATCCATACAGAGAGCGACTCACGCCGCAGCCCTACCCTGTCCTGGGAGTGGCATAACCACATGCCAGCCAGGCACCGGCAGGGCAGAATGCCACATCGCCTTGCCACATACTTACAGCTTAATACACCAAACTCAAATATAGATATTTACATGCTGCTTCTGCTGCTGCCTGTAAGATACCATGTGTTCATAATCAGGAAAAGAGACCCTAGCATTCCTATGCAGCTCAACACCCTCATCCATTTAAGCGAGGCAGAAATTACCTGCCTGGGTCTGGCTTGTGATCATCTCCACTCCAGTCTGAATGATTAGAAGCTGTCACAGGTGTCATGCACGGATTAGGTCATGTTTCCATTGGGATAGGAAACTCCTAGTGCTCATATATGCAGAAATACACCAAGGGAACCTGCTGGACTACAGAACTGAGTAAAAGCACTCCAGGCCAATAACTCCTCAGAACTTCCTAGTCAGTCCGCCCACACTCATCTGCATCTTCTCACCCTTTCTTTGTCTTTAGGCTGCAATTGCAGCAGTTGTTTTGCATTTATACTGTGCCTAACACAAGGGAATCCAAGATACTGCACTATTCTAAGAAATGGCCATAAGAACCTTAAAGTAATATCTGACTGCTATGCCCCTGCTTACATCCAGTCAGCAATCACTCCCTGAAGAAAGACTTCTGATTGTTAATCACCAGGTGGAGCGAGTAATCACCTCATAGTTGTTAGAGGCATAAAACATACTCTAAGAAATCTCAACATTTCCATTCTGCCATAGATGTTGAGAAGCAAAATTATACCTGGCTGTTTTCAGTCTCTTGTGTTTCCTTCTGGGGGTGGTTCTCTGCAGGAGCCAAGATACCAGATTTGATAGGCTGTGGGTCTGCACCAGTCTGGAACCTGCCCTGGTTTTAATTCTCAATGTGTTTGCAAACAGTGTTAAGGCTTTCTCCTACAAACCGAGTTAACAAAGCGGTGGGAGGCAGACCCCTGGTGATGAAATCAGGCCCAAAAGAGCCCAGCTTTTGTGTCCTCCTGAGCCCAGCCCTGCTGTGTGTCCAGCAGCCTTTAGTCCGGGGAATCGAAGATAACTTCCGGAAATTCGGTATGACTCGAGAAGAAATGTTCCTCTGAGTTATTCACATCAAGCTCATCCGTACTAATTTTACACCAGGGAGAATTCAACTCTAATCTTTCAACCAGTCTTTATCGGCAGAAGAATTTGCTGACATCATAACCTGGAAAAACAGATTCATCATAACAATGAACTATGCCTTAAATTACACAAACAATTGCTCCCTACTTGCTAAACTTTATTGCTCAGTATATGATCAAACTGACAAACGCAGCACTGCCACGTTTTTTAATCACTACTTAATCATTATTTTTGCTTTGCAGTTCAGGGAAACGGAGACTATTTTTTCCACTCTTCATTTAATAGACACTGTGAGCCCATTTGTATTCTGCTTCCAACTTCAAGCAATAAAGGCCTTTTTAGCATCACATAATAACTGCATTAAAAGGCCTCTTCATAAGCACACAATAACACTTTTTATAGCTCTACCCTCCCCCATATCTTTTATCTGGTTACAAAGTTCCCCAGCCCCCAAATAATGCTGAATAACTCCCCATTGATTCGAAAAAAACCTCTGCTAATGCAACATCCTGTTCATCTGTAGTTAAATATAATTAGTTTTGCATTTCAACAAAAGAAGTGAGCTCAAATTAAACCATGATTTTGGTAATAGGCAGGGAGGATGTCTCCCCGCTGGGCTAAGACTGAGGCTAACACAGCAGGTTTTACCTGTTAAGTAAATAACACGCCACTTTTAGTAAAGGAAAGTGTGTTAATTGCTGGGTATTGGTTCTTTATCTGTCTAAATTCAAAAGGACTCTGAAGCTAAGTGTGAACAAACTGCAGTCACCCTTCCACATTAGAAGCAGGAAGGCTAATGCACACACTGCTCTTGAAGATCTCTCTGGGGCCATACAAACAGAACATCTCGGAACACTAAATACACTTAACTACAGATTTGCACTAATGCAAATTTATTATGGAGTTATAGCCATCATAGCTCAGGACAGCTCATCTCAAAGAAAGACAGAAGACACCAACTGCAACCTCAGACGTGGCTAAGCCAGTACGAGCAGAATTTTTCACCCTTCTCTGACAGAGCTTGTCTATCTTCTCAAAAAGACTCAGGGCTGAAAACCACAGGTCTGTCGTTTCTGCTTTATCTAGCTGCCACCTTTGTTATACAAGAATTTGTCAATGGGTTTGGGAAATCCACACTGCAAATTACTCTTTGGTAGGTATCTGTAGAAAACTAACCTCATCAACAACCGCTGTTAGATCCTACACAAATTTTGTCTTTTCTCTATTAACCTTAAATCAACACCTGCTAACCACATAACTCAGCTTTAGGGTGATGAAAAAAGGGGAGAGGAAGCATCTCAGGTTCCTTCCTCATGTTCGCTCTTAACATTCTCTTCGCATAATATTATTACAAACTGAAACACGTACTGACCCACATTTCATTTATAATCTAATCTGAAACGTCGCTGCTTATTATCCCTTCAAGTCTCAGGTCTGTCCAGAGACGTGCCTCCACTCATCCAAAAGCTCTCTCTAACTATGGCAGGATTTTCAGTCTTTTGGCCACTGAGAAAAATACTATAGGCACGAGTGGAAAAAACAAAACAAAACAAAACTTGAACTTGGCAATGAAATCCCAGGTGTGCCTCAGGAAGAGGCACAAACCGAGACAGTACTCACAACACAATGGCAAAGTGGTTTGATGTCTGCGGGGCTGGAGATTAGGGAGGAAGGACACAGCACATCACAATCAGACGCCCTTAACAAGAAAAACCGCAGAGCGTTCATGAATTCAGTTGTGTGTCTCAGCAGAAAAGCATGACACCTTCTGTAGTGACACTTATTTTTCATATCACTTTTGACATCTCTGAGCGAACACTGAGTGTTCTCTGTACCACGACCTGAGCACACAACTTAGAATGACTGCAAAGAGCTCGGTGACAGCACAGCTACCCAAAGACATCCTATTCCACAGGTTCGGACAATACAGCTGGGGATCCACACATGAAACAATATGCCTCTTGAATGGATGTATTAGGAAGCAGCCTAGAGCTCCAAGAGTTGTTAGAGGTCAACTAAGCTCTTGAGTTTTCCTCCCCAGATACGAAGCAAAGGGAAGTGAACCCAAATAAATCCAAATATGAAACCATTTGTTGTTTACATTTTCTGAACGGCCTTAGGAAAGGAAATTGTAAAGGAATAATCCCTTGGATAAGAATTTTCACCTCCCACTGCTATGCTTATGTGATCAGCTACTTTTCTGAGTCAGAACAAAATGTCCCTGAACCCAAGTCACACTGATTGCTTTCGTAACAGTAGCACAGAACAAAGCATTACCTCTGCCACGCCTTTGAAAAGAATCCAGCTTTTATTCCCCCAGATAAAGAATTATTGGGATCAACTGGATCCAAGCAGCTTTCAGCACCTTCAAGCTCGATTAAACAATTCCCCAAATGCTTGGGATGCTATTCTGCCTCGGCGTAAAGACTCTCACAATAGCCCAATAAAGCAGACTGGCAGAGCACTTTGTATTTAGAAGAGAGTCACTGTGGCTGCAGCAAACTGAAGCAGGTAGAGAACAGGAGATGAAGAAAACTAGACTCATCCGTTCATACAAACACATCAGGCAGGACTGCAAAGAACAAGCCTGGAGCCTTGCAACTACGATACAAACCAAATTGCCGCTTGTAAGAACCTGCCACCCATGTTCTTCCACTGGAGGTCATCCATTTCTCAGTACCCCTAAGAAGCATCACCAAGCAGACCACTTGACTGCTGCAACTGTGTAGAAGAAAGACTTTGTAAAGAATACCAAAAATACTTTCCAAAACATTGTCCTTACTATCTCAGAGCTTTCTCAAAAATAGTCTTAAAAATAAACTAAATATATTTGAGTTACTGTTTTGAGGAAAAGACAGGGGAGAAGGAAAGTAAGTACAGAGCAGTAAATAACAGCCAACACAAGTCTATTTCCAGCTGTCTGAATTCTCTGATCCAAATCTGCATCCACCCTGCAACAGTACAGCTGACAAAAGCCTGACTGAAATAGTACCAGCAGGATGTCTTGGTTTAATGGCCTCAGTGCAGAGGAATAAGCTTAATTTCTGAGGCCTGGAAGTCAGACTGTGCTATCTTCTGGCATCGAGGCTATGAAATCTGAATTATACACCCACTTTTTATCTATCTAAATATGTGCAGCTAGAACTGTGTGGAGAAGACTTCAGCATCCACTTAGGCACTGATATAAGCACTGCATTTTCAGAGGAGCCCGCCCTGCCTGCTGTCACTGTGTTTGACACCTGGAAACAAATGGATTTTATGGAAGTCAGTGGAAAAAAGAAAATACAGGCAAAAAGTTGAAGTCTAGAAGCACATGTGCTAACAGCACAAACTTTCAGTTCTATGTTCCCCCTGTTTTCCCTTTGGATTACATTCCTCTGTAACATGCAAGTGAAGCTACGAGAAAATGAGTCACCTTTTGGCAAACAAAAACCAATATGAATAAAGTGAGTTTTAAAGTCAGAACCCTAGGTTCACTTCTTAAAGACTGTACCTTTAATTTCACTCACTTCTAGCAACAGTTCCCCAATTAAACTCTGCAGTGCATGCTAAATTCCAGAAAGAAACAAAATTGATCAAGAAAAAAATATCTGCTAGGTCTAATGCCTACAGCACTTTGAGTAAGGGTAGGATTTGTAAAGCTCGTGAGTTCAGCAGATTATGGCGAAAGCCCTCAGGATTTAATATACAACAAAGGCTTAACAAGACAAAGACATGCCCCCTGAACATGGTCACTTTATTAAAAATACGCTGACTACTCAGGAGTAGTAGGCAGGCAGCTGGGATTGATCTCAGCTGGTCTGCAGATCCAATTCCTCCCTCGTCACCATGGTAACTGCTCAGTAATTCTGCCACGAACTGGAGCAGGGGATTGTTGATACCTTTGGGGAATATCAGAACGTAAAGATTCAGAGAGGAAGCAAACAGAAGCTTACCGTAGTGCCACGACAAAATGCAAACAGAAAGGCACGACCCAAGCAACATTTAGAGGAAAACTGTCTGAAAAAAGCCCACCCAAACCACAGGCTGGGGGCTGAGGCGACCTGCAGCTGGTACGTGAGGGGATGCTCTTCTCCCTGTTGCTACACACGCCATCCTGTAGGCAACAGGAGCAGGCAGCACTACGCGCTGCACAGAGGGCATATGCCCTGCCCACCGCGGCAGCATCCCACGTCTAGTTGAGCACAGTCCTCTCAGCCCCAGGTTTTTGAAGTGACTGAGACAGCAGTGGCTTTTGCAGAGCATACAAAAAGCAGGGGCAGCTCTGATGCTGTGCAGCGCCTCTGGCTGCAGACCCTCTTCTTGCCCAGCCAGCTCCACTGATAGGCAGAGTCTTCTGTTGACTACGCTGGCCTCAGCTGGGTAAAACGGCAGCTACAGTAGGTCCAAGGTGGATTTATGGGATGAAAAATGCCTTTTGCAAAATGACTTGGTGGCTGCTGGGGGTGGGAGGACACTAACTCACTTGCTGCTTTAGGAAAACCAGATGATGTCCTCTTATGGCAAACATGCTTCAAATCGGTATATAAAATAGCATAACCCTGCCATTGAAAAACCTGCCTGCCAGTGGGTCTGGCTGTAGGCCCACGATATACTCTTACAAGGGACAAAGCTATCTCTCCGAGATGAAAGCCTTGTCCACTAGACCATCTGCCATTCTGCAAATGGCTGTAGTTTATTTAAACCTGCAGCCTGCCAGAGACAGATACGCTTCCTTGCAGCTGAAATCAGTGAGCGAACCAGCCAGCCTGTGCAACCACAGAAACACAAACAGGGAATTCAGAAAGATTTCTTCTTTGCTTAATTTAAGGCAAAATTATTTTCATTCTGGACGAAGTAACGTGCCCAAGTTGATACGGGCAATCTGTGCAGAAAAGAGGGAATAATTCAGATTATGCCCAGACCTCTTGCCCAGGTTGTGACCCGATCCTTTGTATGTACAGGATCTTTGCAAATATTGCTCAGAAATGCTTTTAATTTTTGAACTGATCACAAGATACACAAAAACCCAAACCAACTAACCAAAAAAACACCACTAACACCTTTTCCTACAGAAACTTACAAACCAAAGTAAAGCTTCTCCGACATATCAATAGTTTTGCACGGAACACAGTTTTATCCCTGTTCTGATGCCATTCTTGATAAAAGTTTTTTATTGCTGTGGATCACAAAACTAACAGCACTATTTGCCACAGCAAATATTTTCATTTACCTGAGGCAGAGTAAGCCAAGATGCTTTAGGGAGCCATTAAATCAGAGTATAGACACTTTTAATTAAAAACTGAGGAAGTTACAATCTTCTGCCGAAAAAGAAATGTGAGTGATATTGCAGGGAGAAGAAAAAGAATCAAATTTTTTCAAAAGCAGGAAAAAATATAAAGAACCTTTATATTTGGTTGCCTTTTCTAAGCTGCTTCAAGGAATCCAACTTGAAGCAGGTGTTATGCACTTAAAAACACCAGGATCTGCAGAAGTTTCTCACAAACATCCAAATCCAAGGCACCCTGAAGACTTCCTGACTGAGTTTATGCCAATTTTATTTCCCTAGGAAAGTGCACCAGCTTCAATGCTGCCCCTGATGTGAGGTGATGTGCACCAGTGTAATCACAAGTTTCAGAAAGCTGGGACAGTGCTCTTCAGAGATTAACTGGAAAGCAGAGAGAAACCGTCTTACTGCCCCTGTTGAAGACCAGGCTGGAAGGTAAGCTTACGTGGCAACAGAGAATTCTCACTGACAACAAGTGTCATCTCTGGGAAAAGCTCCGGTCGGTGTCCACAACCAATCCAGAGATGGGACACCATACTTGACAAGCTATGGCAGTCCAAATCTGGATCCCACCCTCGATGGAAGGAGGTTCTTTCTGCCTTTGGAAAACCCTATTCAGTGCAGATTGCACACACACAGAATGCCCAGTTCTAGCAATGCAGTCCAACTTGTGGTAATTAATTGGAGACGATTAATCAATTATTTACTTACTAGACAATGACTTCTAATCCTCTAAATCATACTTTATGTCAATCCATCATTTTGTACTACCAGCACTGAACCAACAGCCCTTTGTCTAGGAAAGGATTTCACAATGCTGGCATCCAAGTGCTTAAATATTCCATGTGCATTTCGGAGATATACTGCCTCTCATAAATTGTGGCTCACAAACAGGCTTCAGAGAGAGTACTACATATTTTAGTAGTTTAAATTCATAGCTGGAGCCATCTTTTGCCAAGTACAAAGTGCCAGAAATCAATACTTTATTTAATGTGTAAATTAATCTTTCATACCTAGTGGGACTTGGGCATTCTTTGATAGCTGAATATCACCGTATAGTTTAGAAAGAGCTAAAAATCATAGACTTAGAAAGAAAACATAGTACTTAAATTTTAATAGCAATAATAATAAATATGCAGTTACTGTTACTATTGCATATGAGTGTGACTCAACAAATGCAAAGAATAAAATCCTAGTCTCAGTTTATCTTCAGCATGAGTCTTTGAAGTATCCTACCTTTAGATACCATCAGAGTTGCACAGCTGGAAGAAAATAATCTTGTGCTTGAGCACATTAAGAGAAGTCATCGGTGTATACCTACATAGTCAATGGTCTGGTGCTGTTGAAAATAAGTAAAATGCACAAAACTCTCTCAAAGGATTTGCAGTCTGATGAATACAGGTGCAGAAACCTCCTGAACGTGTAACACATCCGATGAGAGACTTTCAAGAGGTTTGGCCTATTCAGTAGCCTTGTCAGATTAACAGCACTGAAATGCAGTAGACGCTCTCAGTAGCAAAGAAGTTTTTATAGAAACATGAAATGATACCTTTCTGTGAAAACGTAACTTTCAGTGAAAAGGCTTTAATCAGAGAAGGAAAACATGGCTGGGAAAAGACTGCTCACTCTTCCTTTCAGCCTAAAGTTTTAAAATTAAGTTTGCTGGGTTTTGCTGACATTATTCAAAAGCTGTTACACAGTGTCATGATTGGAGCAGTTCTTTTGCAACAAAGATTAAAAAACCCAGCATCAGCTACAATAGACACAGAACTATTCTTACACAGACCCTGATGTTCACACTGCAATAAGCCTATGTGCTTAAAGGCAGCATTCACCAACAGCCTCAGGGCACTGCACCATGGTTATTACAGGCTCAGTTGTTGCATCCTGTGTAATACTTTACTCCTCCATTATCATCAAGTCTTGGAAATGGTTGCCAGCAAGCTGTTTAATAAGAGCAATGGATGTTAAGATCAACAACCGCATCTTTCAGTACAGCCTCTAGGAATGCTTTGTACTCAGCACCCTGTCTGTAACTACAAAACAGAAAAATAACTCTGGCTATATGATTATCTCTGATAATCCTGTCACTTGCACTCCTGAAGCATTTAGCTTTATACCTTTGTTCAGTGCTTTACAGACAGGTAGATGTGACGCTTAGGAACATGGTTTAGTGGTGGGTTTGGCAGTGTTACGTTGATGGTTGGACTCAATCTTAAAGGTCTCTTCCAGCCTAGATGATTCTATGATTTACACACTTCGAGAGGAAAGGTAGCATTGACAACACATGGGAAAAGATCAAAAAACAGCCAAAAGATTCATCAGGTTTCCACTCCCAATGAAATAGCTGTCGCTTTCTGGAACTTTAGGTCAGAAGTGATTGCCAGCTCCTGCCTCATGCACTGCCTTTCAATACAAGGGATTTTCCACCGCAAGGACACAGGAAGCCAAAGGAGCGTGGCCTTGGGTATGTCATAGACAGCAGCGGTTGTCATGCACTCCCATTCTTTGCAGAAACATGTTCTGACTATGAACTAACAACACAAGAAACACAAGTTTTCTAACTGAAGTTAGTTCACCACTGAACTGAAGAGATGACAACTGATCATTTAGCTGTTCCCTTTCTCCTGGTCCCCTCTTCAGGCAGGATCAGGAGAGCTATCTCATCCACTTATTTGGAAAACAGCAGAGACAGCAGAATTTTGGAGCCAAATGGGCTTTTCACATTCGCTAATAAAAAAATTTAAAAAAAAAAATCTCACACTGTTACTGATTTGCAGGTCAACCAAAATTAGTTTTTTCCTGTTATACATTAAAATTACAGAATAAGACAAACAACGGGGCTGTATTTGCCTGATGTTCAAGCATGCACTATTCGCCACATACTGTTGCATACATCCCTCAGTTTTTCGTATTTCAGAGCAATATCAAGAGTGTTCTCTGGGGTTTTTTTGCTTTATAGAAACTGACAGTAAGATTAGGAAACTTATTTAAAACAGAAAATAAACATGCCTGTGAAAAGAGAGTTTACAAAACTTCTGTCCCATTGCCAAACTGTAAATACCAAACACATGCCTCCATCAAGAAATCAGGCCAAACATCGGTGGTACTGCACACAATGTCATGATAAAAACATCCAGTTGGAGCTCTTTCACTATCTGTTTTGCAAGCTACTTTTGAGTATACACTTAAAAGTGTCACTCCGTGGGAGACACTACAAATAGCAAGAATCGAATCAGTTCATAGGTCTCATACTCTTAAGTGAAATGTAATTTTTGGGTGTAGCTGCCTTCCAGCACCAGGGCAAAATGCTACAGAAACTGCAGGAGCTGCAGATGATGGACGACAGAATCATTAACACAGCATTTGGAAACACTACTAGTCAAGGACAAGTATGTACAGCAGCAATAAGAGAAGGTACATTTTACAATGCTTTCCCCTTAAACAAGAGATCAGGTCACAGGAGCTCACAATTTGCTATGGTTCAATAAGGATAACAAACCCTTAGGGTGGAGAGCTGAAAACACTTTGAAAGTCAGTGACATGCAAGAATCTGATACTCCACCTGACCCTCTCGAAAAACCCTCTCATTGAGGGCTGCTAGTTTTGGAGGAGCCTTGGTTAACATGGCTCTATTCTTCGTGCTGCATTCAGGACTCTGTGCAGCTTGTGCTGACTGACCCAAACATCTGGCCACTCTGGTGACATGTTTTGGTAATCTTCTTTGCGTCTGGAATGCAGAGTTTCTCTCAACAGCTCCTTCCAGCAGAACATTTCCTCACCCCCAAGTCAGAGGTGGCATAAGAAGCTAAGGAGACACATGAGATGGTCTTTCTTTTGTTTTAGCTGCTGAACACAATAGGAATGTTTCATTTACCTACTCTCTCCTGCACGTTCTCCCTGGCTTCCTTGTCACTTGCTTTCTTGCTTGCAAGACAGAAAAGAAGGACGCAACCTGCCCAGGTCTGCCCTGATGACAATATAAATCTATTTTTCAAGCGTTTAATTTGTTGTGAAGTAGCCTTTTTATCCAAGCAGCACCTCAGATTGCGGCTTTTTCTTGAGTTTAATTTCCTCACTACAATTTCCTTTAAAGTTCTAATTACTTGTGTAAATTAAGGAAATCTGTAAGCTAGAGTGTTTCATTAAAAGCTTTCTGAGTTACAGAAATGCTGAATTACTGACTCTATCACTACTTTCAATTTGATTGCGGTTGTAGTTTTAAACGAAGGGTTTGTATAACATGCTTTGTCACCATTTTCCCCTCTCATGCTGAGATGTCAGTGTTTTGCGCTCAGTGGTAATAAAGCATCACACTAACTATCAGGGTCTGTACGCTCCAACGTCTCCTTTTACCAGAAGGCAAGAAAAGTAATGTTTAATGGCACTTCCTACAGCTAAATTGCTGTTGAAATGCAGCTGACAATAATATTCATTAGAAAATGGTCTATCACTCCTGATTATTTAACTCCATTCTTTAATGGTCAGCAAACAGTCAGTTTTGCAGAAAATCCAGTAGCTATTGCCTTGATATATAATGCTACTTTTCCTTTCTTCTGGGATTCACAGGAATCAATGCAGAGCACAGCAGGCTCTTTTGTTTCATCCTGCACATTCTGAGTATTTGTGTGCCACTTGCCAGGCTGAATCTCTCAATGAAATCCCTCTGCTGGTGGAACAGACTGCGGCCCCTTCACCACAGTTCTGTGCTGGGAACTGTCCCGCCAGTACAAATCGGCAACGCTTCTTAGTTTCTCTCTTCTGAAACAAACATCAGCTTTCCAACAACAGAAAACCCTAACTGGCTAATCATCTGTCAATGAACAAAACCGGTTCTGTTTATCCACATAGAGGAGTAGTAAACTCACAGTCCCACACTGTTCCCATTCCAAAATCATGAACTGAAGTCAGGATCTCAGGACTACCACGGAAGTACACATGCTGTAAGAATTTATGCAAGGTTTCTTTACTGAATGCTATGCCTGAGCATGCAGTTTTTTAAAGCACAGATTAAGATCAGAAGCTCCTGCTTTTAGTTACTCTTCATTTCAGTATTCAAGTAACCTCATTTCATCCAAACTCCTAACCAACAGACTGAGACATTATGCAGCAACTGGGCACTCCCTATTCCAATACAGCATGACTTAAAAGGTTCAGCTCCCTCAGTGGCCAAAGACTGTACTCAGGAGTCACACAGGATCACACAACATTAAAAAAGCCTATTAGTTCCCTGTATCGGTGCGTGCTAAAACACACTTTTCATCTTAAAACAACAGAGAATACACATCTTCTGCTCACACTGTTACTTACCTCAGTGAGGAGGACACTTCAAGAGCCTTATCAGTTCTGACTTAGGCCCTGGTTACTCAGAACATAATCAAAGCCAGCCCAAAGAAACTAGGAGGAGGATATGAAAGACTGCATACTATTTCAAGAGAAAGATATCCAGTCAAGTCTTGTGCAGTGCCAGAAGGCCAAATAGAGTGCAAATGTAACATGAACAAAGTCAGCAATATTACACCAGGACTTGATTTGGCTCACGCTCAATAAAGTCCATAGATGCACGTTTGTAATCCAAAGCATTTTCTACATGCATGAAAGTGTTCTTGCTGTACGGGATGTGCTGTGTCAGCATCTATTTTATAAACCTGAGGTTTCCAGGATTTCTAACTTGGTTATAAAAATTCACCCTGGCAGAACCTTGGCACACACACAGTTTGGACCTATACCATGAAGGCAGGCAAAGAAATCCATGTAACTTTAACAGGGGACGCTTCACCTGGTAGGGTGAGGGTGCTTAGGGAGCTTTTCCCTTACTGAATGGCAAGGCTGGGGGAAATGCCCGAGAGGAGCCAAAAGAGGTGTGTAAAGCATGCTAGCCTTGGTGTGTCTCTTGCCGGAAGGATTGGCCCATAACATTCCCACAGGAGATCTTGTTCAGCCGTCAGTCAAAGCAGGACTTGTCAAGTGAAGTGGCCGAGCTGGATTGTGACTGCTAATGAACAGGCTTTGGCCAGATAACATTCACAGAACACAGTTTCCAAAGGGTGATGTCGTGATCATTTATAAGTGACACAACAAGCAGAAATACACTGATAGCTAGCAAGGTCCCAAAGCTACACACAGATAAAAAGCAAGAACAAGTACAACTGATTTATAGCCAACTCCTCTGTATTAAACAGAAATTACCACCGTTGGCTAACAACCTAACATTGGAAGTTTAAACAGTCCCATTTTTCCTCGCTACATTAGGTGAAAAAGAAACTTAATGACTTGCCTTTACATTAAATACACGGGAAGGTTGCTTATCTTTATAAAACCGTGTTTGGAAGAGTAGAAGGCATGGGAAACCAAAAGAGCATGACAATATGTTAGTATTTATAAAGAAATCTTGCATTAATGCCAGATGATTTTTACAGAGGAGGAATTAACAAATGTGCATTTTGCAACAGAAAAAGCACAATGCTATAGGGTTGAACTGCAGAGGCAGATTGGAACCACCACTGGACATTTCTAGGGATTACTTCATCTATTCCCCTCCTCGCTTTCCAACTTTGAAAACAAGCATTTACCATGTATAGCAACTGCAGAAAACGAGAGGCAGCTCTAGTAGGGCTGGCAGCTTTGAAAAAGTAAAGTAAGCTGGACACAAAAATCAAGGTATAAAAGAGTTTCAAGAGTTACTCCAAGCCCCACGCCATTTGGCCTCCTTGTACAACTCCAGTTCTCAGTTTCTTCACTGGTTCTTCCCGCCTGGAGAAAATTACCCAAGCAAACGGAGTACTACTTTCAATGACAGCAGAACCAGGCCACCACTGACCATACCTGGAAATGCCCATACTACTATTTTTTTTGTACAAGCCTCCAACGCTGGTGAAGAAAGCCAGCCTAGCCAGTTACACCCCAAAGACAAAGCACTGTAACAGGATGGACTGTTAGATGTTTCTGGGAATTTGGTGACTTGCTAAATATGCTAGTGCCTCTGGAAATACCACTGTAATTTGTGGCAGGCTGTGATAATACTTAAAGTAGCGTGTTAACTGGAAGACCTTTTGCAACTACCACATTGATAGAACCTCCAGAATTTCAGAAAATCATTAGGACCATTAGCATCATTAAGACATCCTTCCCTTGAATAAAACCTAAACCATTAATATAATGAAAACAGAAGCCAAAAGATTAGGAAGAATAACATGCTAATACACTGGCCTATTTGCTCAGCAGGCACAGGAATGAAAAACGCCTTCAGGCAAGAGTGAAATTAACTTGTTTACTGAGTCTCCTCTCTGCTGCTACATTACTATTTTAACTATGTAGTGATCAGACTGATGTCAAGTTACAGACAATAAATTAGTGACCCTCCTCATTCAGGCACTACAACGTATAGAAGAGGAATAGTTTACACAAACTCAAACATAGACATCATTTACAGACAAGAAGCTCAAAAATGGGGTGATCCCAGGGAACAAAAAGAATACAAAATCAACCAAATGCACCGCCCACCCTCCCAGTGTATCTAAATGTCTTATAGCATCAGCTGTGACTGACAGGATAAACAGTAACCAAATTGCCAGAAGGCAAGAAAATGCTTCATCTGTTGTCCTCTGGGAAATCTCCTGGAAACCTAACAAGAACTCCCAGCAAATAGAAGAAACTTAATTCATGTTTAATGACAGGACACAACTCTGGGTAGTTTCGAGTCTTTGCCACAGTTACCTCAGTTTTGAAAAAAACCATATGGCATCTAGTTTGATTTTTACCGGGACAATTACATCTGTTAAGGGGTTTGCAGTTAGCCTCATCAGTTAGTTTGAGTGAATGCTGACACTGTTCTCCTTGCATATCTACCAGTCATTGCCTCCAGTCCTGTTATATTTCTCTTCTGAATGTCTGCAACTCATAAGTTATGCAAGTCAGACAAATAACATTTTACCCGAACATTTGTGCTTCAAAAATGAAGTGAACGGGCAAGAGTTCAGAACTGAACCTCTCTTGGTCACTGCAGGCAAGGCACTCCTTGCAGTAGCATCAGCTTTGGAAATGAAAGAGTGATCGGATGTTGTTTTCACATTATATTCATTACTTAATGAATCTCTTGAAATTAACTGTAACATGGAGATAAAATGCTTTATTTCCTCGACATGCACACGATTTAATATTTCTACCCCAAAACAGACAAGCTGCGTCACAACCAACCACTGTACACAGATTAACTCCAGGATCTGGGACATGATTAATTTGCATTTAAAACTGCTCTGTGGAAAAAGAAAGATTGAATGAAAATGTTTCAGAGTTGGCTGGTTAAGAACTAGGTAGGTTGTTTACTTTTTTATTGGGGGAGGACATGGAACACTAGAGGAAGGAAAAAAAGAGTTTCAACAGTGAAAAGTAACATCCTGAACAGTTTCTTTTTGTATACACATAGACATGCCAACGGCAAGATCCATCTTCACCATTATCAGAGAACGTATCCTTGTGTGTCTATAACAAGTATAATACAGAAATACAGTTGAAATTCTAAGGCTAGAACTCTCCCTTGTCCCTCTAATATTTGAAGGATAGACTGAGCAGAGATAATCGTTCCTTGTACCTTTATCAGGAGTCTTTCTTGCATACTGTACTATTGGTATGAAGACCTTGGGTTTAACAGCAGGATCATGCCTGGAATACACTGAACTCCAGTTACTTTTCTGCTCCCAGAGGTCATAAGAATTGAAAAGCTAGTATAGCCAGAGGCTACTCAAATTAACATTGGAACATGGAAGCACATGCACAGCCACACAATATCAGAAATGCAAAGCATTTTTAGTTAAAAAAAAACAGATCACTTTCACTACTCCCAGCGCAAATATGGGGCGGGGGGGAGGGAGACAACAATGCACAAAACCCCAGAGACTTAGGCCAAGGACACTGTCTGGTATCTGTGTCACAATCAGAGGAAATGTTTGTGGTGTGACAGCTGTAAGCTGGCATTTCCATAGTCTTTGGATTGTGAGGAACAGTCCCTGAAAGAGAAACTAGACTCAAAAACAGCTGTTACTGTTGAGACCCTAGCCTGCAGTTTTTCCCCTAGAAATGACACCCTTTGCACTACACAATCATCTCTTCTCATACACAAGCTACCTGCTGTATGCATAAAGAGATTAAAAACAGAAAAGCCTGAGGGCTGGAGATCTGCTTGTTCATAGCTTCTGTGATTGAGAAAACAGATAAACCAAATATCATAAAATTATAGAGTGGGTTTGGTTGGAAGGGACCTTTAAAGGTCAGCTAGACCGAACCCTCTGTGCCCATGAGCAGGGACATTTTCCACTATATCATGTTGCTCAGAGCCCCGTCCAACCTGGCCTGGAACACTTCCAGGGATGAGGGATCTACCCCCTCTCTGGGCAACCTGGGCTGGTGTCTCGCCACCCTCATCGTAAGAAATTTCTTCCTTATATCTAGTTTGCATCTACCTTCTTCTAGTTTAAAACCATTACCCCTTGTCTTAATGCTACAGACCCTTAAACAGTATTAAAATATAGGTCACCTTAAACTGTGTATCCAAGAGGAGGAAAGAGAGGGAGTAAAAGTCCACGGGTTGCTCCTAAGCAAAGCTACAGCTATCCCACACACCACCTCCATGCACCACATAAAGGAAAATCCTGCTGACTCAGGTGCTGCTGGGCTTCTCAATCTTCAAGTCTTAGTGGAGTTTGCAGAGCTCCTGCTGAGCAGCTTTCAGATCACTGTCATGATCAGGTGTATCCACGATTTGCTAGGCTCAAACCCTTAAAGGCAGACAAACATATTCCAGGCAGACGGGTGTCTAAACAGAGCCAACCAAGAGATCTTAATGATACGGCCTAATTCTCTCATTCTGTATCCTCTTGATCCTTCTGGTAATTTACTCCACGTTATGCATCAAGAGAACCATCAGTGCACTCTAAGTGCAACTGGATCTTCACAGCTCTTCCTGTGCAGTAAAATACAGGATAATGGGAACTAGAGTCCTGCTGCTGTTGCCGAGTGCTTCACATGACACTGCTTTTGTAACAGCCCTCTGAAAAAAAAAAAAACCCCAACCCCAAACCAAACAAGTCACGCACACATATGGATTTATCCTCTGGACCCTACTGTGCAGCTCCTCTACACAGATCCTAACACATTAAGCACCAATATGCATAAGAGTTGGTCATCTTTATTAATTTAGTACTGCACTCTGATTTACATCTCCCCAGTACATCAGTCTCTCTGGGTGGAGTTAGAATGACTTAACTCAGAGTAGTGGCTTCAGGCATCAAGCGTTCAGCATGTATAATTTATACTGCACACATAACATAACCCATAAAAAATGAACTCCCTACTATGGCAGTTTTGATGGGAAGAAAAATAACAGGTGAAGGTTATAAATTATGAGAACTCAGCCTAAGCCATAGCTAATCACCAAGGTTACAGAGAGGCAGCCTTGTATTAAAACAATAGAGGATTTATAAAACAGGACAATCTAATCTCTGCTAAACCCACTGCAACTCTACCAAAGTTACTGATCAAAATGTAAGCACAAATGTAACATCTTAGGGAAGCAAAATCAGCCTGGTCAAGCCACACACATTAATCCATCACTTTCATTTTCTTCTAGCTCTACACTCGGCTGCACTCGTATTTTTTGCTCTATCTCACTCTCCTCCGGAACCTCTCTTCACAGGAGGGTAATATCGGAACAGTTTGGCCTGTGAAGTTCACTGCCTGTCACAGGCAATAAAGTCCCTCTGTGTTCCACGGAACACTCCCACACAATGCCAGTACGCTGCTCTGCCCATTGTCCTCTCTGAAGTAGGCTAGTTCTACTCCCTGTGCGACTCCAAGTCTTTTCTAGGACGCAGCATTTGTTTCCATAGTAATGTCAGTTGCTTACCCTCCTTCTTCATTGATTTTGACCAAGGAATGGCTCTGCCTTGCCTAAACGTTATCTCCTTGGTGTAATCAAATCAGCAGGAGAAGTGAGTCTGCAAGTGTCTTAATTACTGCAATAATGCAAGAGGCCTGTGGTGTCCTTAACGACGCTGGCTTATACTTTTACTTAGTGGCTGATTACTCCATCTGAATAAAGATGGTGAGAATCCAGCCTCAAACTTTTATAAGACACATTTGCTTTTAAAAAAAGCTGTGTCTCACATGAAGGAAAACCAAGAACAGTTACCAGATTCCTTTTAGTAACACATGAAGATTCAGTTGGCTCTCAGCTATAATTGCTGCCCAGTCTGACGGCAAAAGCTTGAAATTATAGGGAGTATAATTAAACGTAAAGAGCCAATATACTAGAGTGGTAGCCACGATTTCCAGAACATTGCAGCTTAAATTAAGGGACATAGGCAGGATTTCTCTAAAGAAGCTTTTCTCCTTCAGGCTCCATGAAAAATCTCAAACCCTGAAGCTTTATTTAGATTTACAAAGTAGCCTGATATTCATCACTGAACGCCTATGCTTGATGTCTGCTCTGCACTTTCAAAAAATTAGATATTTTTAGTGAGATGTGTTCCCTAAATAGGAAAATAGGAATGGTCACAATAGATTATACAGACTAGAACTGCAGCTAAACACTTTAGGGTAGGGACTGTTGTTTTGTTTGCGATTTAAAGAGCACTTAACACAACAGTACCCCGGTCTATAATTGCAGCCCTTGCGCTCTCCCACAAAGTGGATGAGTCAGGTGCAATAGCTGGTCTCAAAGGACAGTCAGTATCAGCATTTGAAATAGAAGTAGGCAAGGTTAATCCCTAGGATAATGTATATCCAGGGACAGACTCCACCTGACCCCTATTTACTAATGGCTGGGGCTGGAGCATACCCTGAAGCCTGAGGATTTATCCATCTTCTAAAGCTCCCTTGTAGATATTAATTTCCTTAATTCTATCAAGCATTCATTGGCATAACTTTTGCTAAGAGGTCTACAAGTTCCAAAACCTAGAGATGGCTGTTGAATACAGATGTATCTTTTTTCTTGTTCTAAGATTACAAAAAATGATCAAGATGTTGACTTGGCATTATCATTCATTTGACCAATGAATGTTAACAACTTCAGATAACTGAAAGAACGCTTCAATTCTATTTTTCTGTGAAACCTGAGGATCTAACTAAGCCTTAAAGGCAGAACAGTAAATTAGAAAGTTTTGCTTAACACAATGGTTTCCTACTTCAACTATCCTTCCCTGTCCCTCTCTGTTAGAGCTGTAGCTGCTATTAGGCTGTAAAACTTCGACGCTGACATGAATAAAATACTGTTTATCACTAGTGTGTTAAAATTGTGCTTTATAGGAGGTTTTCTGTAGGGCAGATAGAGATTACACTTGGAACCCATTGACATTTAGCTGGAAGAATTTTTAACTGAACCTATATCCTGTCTGCTCAGACAGCTTAGGAATAAAATACCAACCAAATGCCATCAGCCGTTAGGATAAGAGAGTTCTGTAGGCAGCAGCATAAACTGAATACTCACCTCATATTTTGTAACCAAAGATGAAAGAGACAAAAGAAAGGCATTTCTGACTAGTACTCAGTGGAGAATTATTAGCAAACCATTCAGCACAGCGGTTATTTGGATGTATAGTAACCAGCTACTCACCTTGCAGTCCTATGATGGATCCACTGTCAACATACTGGAGGGCACACCAAATCTCTGAGTCTATTCTAACGCTTTCCTATCTTTGCATGTGCATCTGAGGCACTCACATCCAATTTAACTCTTTGCCACATCTTACTGAAATCAACCAGATGTCAGTGCGATACAGACTGCGTCATCTCACTTTCAGTCTGTTTCAATTCTCTAACTGTAAAATGGGGACTGTATTGTCTTTTTCTTAGCTTGCCTTGCTTGTTTACAACTGGAGATATATATAGATATATAGATATAGAGAGAGAGATAAATAGAGAGTCTTTCTATCTCTGTATCACACACACATTGCACACTGCAGCTATCAGGGCTAATGTAGTTAGGTTCACTACATTTTGCTACTACTTACAATGTTTGTACTGCAACTGTAGAGTAGGAACTGAAAGAAAGCAGGGAGGGGAAGACTGGAGAAGGATGCTCAGCTAGAGCGTCCTGCCCAAGCAGGCTGCAGTGATCTGTGAGGGCAAAGACTTTTGGGCAACTTGATGATTCCTGCTGAATACCTTTCCTTCTACTTTTTCTTTCCCTCTTCCACTTTCCAGGGTGTGAAATGATAGCATAAGAAAAACACCACTGTTATATAATACCTAACAGCAGAACAGAAAATACAGAAGGACTAAGACATATGTCCTCAGAGAGTACAAAGAACAAGAGTGTCCTCAAACTGAAAAAAACCCAAACACTCACAAAAAGTAATCAATGTAAAGGCTTGCTGAAAGATTAAACCTAAGTATCATTGTATTGCCGTGATTAAAAATAGCAAAAGATAATGTACCACTAAAACCCCTTTCAGAATCATTGTTACCATTAATTGCTCTTTACTATAAAAAGTCCCCAGGGAACAGTGAGATGTGCAAGTGTCTGAAACTCCCAGATACAATATCCTGCCCTTTATCTCCATCATCAAGAGCCAATATTTGTTTTTACAGCCAAAGTCCCAGTACTACATTTCCTAAGTTTACCCAGATCCACAGCTATGCAAATAATCCCCAGCAACACAAGTCAAAAATTAATAGAGGACAGTCTCTACACATCCAATTCTTGCATTCATTTCAGACTGAGAAACAGTTGCGCAGGAAGGTACAGAAAAAGCGTTCCAGAGACTACAGGGCCGAAGGGTCTGTCTCTCACAAAGCTTTGAGGATGATATACTACATAAAACCTAAATGGATACAATCAAGTTGTCAGAGGTGATCAATAATTCCCAAGACCAATCTGCTTTGAAAGCCACACCAGCAGTAGTTAGCATGTCCAGGCAGCTAACTGAGCCCTCCTTGCAATAAGGCCAGTTCTTAGGGTCCAAGCAGTTTCTACTTCCCACCCAGAAACTATGTCATGACCTACATGGCTTCATGGATGTTTCCAGTGATGTACAAAGAGACAAGGGACCTATCTCATGGAGGGAGTTATGAGGACAGATAACATATATGGACGCAATTACTCTACGACTGAAACGATGCAAAATAAATAACTACAGCAAGCATGGGACATCTTTGTGCAGGAGCTATTATTTCACCATACTCTGCATCTAGTACTAGGAGGCCTTTTGATCTACCACACAAACAACTAACCTTGCTAAATGTTAGCAGCAAAGGATGGCCAAAACTCTTCCCCAAAGATCTGCACCTGTACCACTGCAATACCAGGAAAAGCCATGCTGAAGTCCTCTGCTAAGGATCCTACCCTAATTCCTATGTTCTACACCTAAGTGAAGACTGGGTAACTACAGCTTGCACGTTTCACCCTTAAGTAATGTAATGCAGCATGTTTGCGGAGTAGTACAATACTTAGGCTCAGCTCATAGGACTACAACTTAGGAGCCAGTTGTTTTTAAACATTGAAGTCAATCTATCTGAACCAAGACCAACAGGGAGTGCAGTACAGTCCACATCTTTTATTGTTCTGATTAGAAGTATTATCAACATTATAAATTTCCAGATGTAAGCAGCAACAGCTGACATCTCTGCAGAGAATCTATTTTACTCAGTTCTCCACTATGCATAAGATTAACTGGGCAGTTAGTGCAGCAGCTGCCTCCCACTGGGAATCACTGAATGAGACTCTCTCCACTGTACGCATGCAATACATCAGTAAGGACCAAACAACAGTCTCTCAAGAAAAGTTTTCAGAAATACACAGCATACAAAATGCATTTCAGTGTGGGAACCAGAAATTATTTTAGCAGAAACCAAAGAAATTATTTAAACGTTTCCCTTCCAAGGAAAAATAAAAGGGGTGGTGGTGGGTGGGGAATCTATTTGTTTGAACGAACAGTAAAAGGTAAATACAATTACTTACTCGATTTGCATTTTAAAACAAACAGTAGTATATAATTACATGTACTAAAGTTCACCCACTACTGAAATGCAGCGTGCTAATCAGTGGGCTGCCAACGAGCGATGAAGACTGTGTCACTGCCTGGCTGGATGACTTCTCTTTCGGCGCTGCTATGGAAGAGGAAGCGATACTGGTCCTGGGCAGCAGCATCCTGAATAAGCCACGAGAGGGAGTATGTAAGCTATGGCACAGCAAAGTCTACTGTTGGGACTGCTGAGACAGACATGGGCAGGAATCATAGAATGGCTAGAGTTGGAAGGGTCCTTCAAGATTATCTAGTTCCAACCCCCCTGCCCTGGGCAAGGACACCTTCCACTAGACCAGGCTACTCAAAGCCCTGTCTAACCTGGCCTTGGACACCTCCTGGGATGGGGCAGCCACAGCTTCTCTGGGCAATTTGCGCCAATGGCTCACCACCCGCCCTGTAAAGAATTTCTGCCTTAACTTCTTCCTAATATCTACTCTAAATCTCCTCTCTTTCTGTTTAAAACCATTGCCCCCCTCGTATTGCTCCACTCTCTGATCAAGAGTCCCTCCCCAGCTTTCCTGTAGCCCCTTTAGGGACTGGAAGGAGCTCTAAGGTCTCTACAGAGCCCTGTCTTCTCCAGGCTGAATAACCCCAACTCTCTCAGCCTGGACTCACAGCAGAGGTGCTCCAGCCTTCTGACCATCTGGGAGGGGAGCGATGCCATCCAGAGGGACCTGGACAGGCTTGAGAGGTGGCCCATGCCAACCTCAAGAAGCTCAACCAGGCCAAGGGCGAGGTTGTGCCCATGGGGCGGGGCAATCCCATGCACAAATACAGGGTGGGTGGAGAACGGATCAAGAGCAGCCCCGAGAAGGAGTTTTTTTAGAGGTTTTTTTTTTTAAAAATGAGGGTTATTTTTTCCCTTTTCCAGTCAGCGGGAACTTAATATTGGAGCACATTGTTAGAACTGAAGGCATAATAAGGCTGAGGAAAACTGTGGGACAAGGTAAGGCCAGAAAGGAGCTAGAAAGCAGAAAAAGCAGATCTAGGTTACAGAAGAAAGTCTTGACTGGATGAACATTTCCCCTGAAGTTCTTCAGTGGCAATAAATGCAGAGAACTGAACATTCCTTATGGCAAGTCCCCATTCATTCTGTTACTGAGACAGTACCAAAAATAATTTTTTTTAAAAAATAAAGTCATTCAACTGCAATTCACCCCAATAACACATGCTGGAAGTGACTGCTTCCTCCAACAAAGCGCTTAAGCTATAATAAATGTTTCCCCTCTGATCCACTGTTGCAGCCGTGTGATGCACTCCTTAGAGCTTGCAAGTAACACTAATTAAATGTCTGGACCTTTCTGTTTTAAAATGAATTCCTAACATCGCGACTTGTGTCCCGTTACAACTGAGAGGATCTTGCAAGCTCCGCAAACCCCACTGAAAAAAAAAAGAGACACAGTAACATTTGCCTCAAGAGCATGGAATGTACAGTGTTCCAAATCAATAGATTGGAATTCAATTCATCTAGCTTAGCCCTACAATTTGCTATTTTGTAATGCCTGTGAAGTATTTTTATTTTATGCCAGTCATAAAGAATAGGTTTTCAGAGACTTGGCAGAAAACTGTTACAAAAACATCAGTCCCAATAATGCACAGCAAGAAAAGAATTCCCATGGGAAGGAAAATGCGTATTCAGACATCCTCGCCTCATCCCATGTCCACAAAAGCATATGAAATAATCCTTTGTCACTGCCCATGAAAACTCATGCCAATTTCCTGGGTTAGACCTAGAAAGATTATATATAGATGGGGTTTTTTCCTCCTAAACCCATAGATTTTAAGGTCAGAAAGGACCACTATGCTTATCTCCTCCTTTGAAGGATCCAAGGAGGAAAGGCAAAATGTCAGGAATGGTTTAGTTCAGCCACAACATTATTAATAGTGGTTAGTCTGCATCTAATGTACAAAGGTACAGTAATTTGTTTCCCAGGCTGCAATCAACGATTACCTGCGTGCTTCTGAGCCAAAAGGGGGCAGGGGGAAAATCCCAACAAATCCAAAGCTGCACATCCCCTTGCTTATTAGAATGAGCAAATACTCCATCTGTGAGGGGAACATTTACTATCAATTTTATAAACGGCTACTTCTGCTTTCCAGCACTGCTCTATTTTTTGTGTGGATGGTGCCTCAGCCAGTTGTTTCTCAAGCACATCCCTAAATCCTTCAGACACTGAGACACCTGAGTAACATGTCATAAATCACTCTGACAATAGCAGCCTTTCTTCCATTTCATTTCACACACAGAAGCCACCTGCGCACAGATTATGCCATTCAGATACTGCATGACAGAAAAAGAAACCACTCTTATTTCCATGAACTTAAGCATGATTTCCCTGTGCCTAAAAGTCAACCATTCATAACATACGTACACTGGAGTTGGACTGACCTGCTCCCTCTGTATTACAAAGGGATCTCATTCATGATTATACCATCATACGTCCATGTCCTCACAAACTAGGATCAGAGTTGGTATGACACAGACTGTAAGTAAAGACAGTAAAGCATTTCCTTAAATATCTGCATGGTGTAAAGTTGTACAGTACTTAAAGCATATGCAGTTATTACTTGGGTGGACTCTGGGTTTCATTCAATGTGACTGCCATGCAACCAGCAAAAGCTGCTTTCATCCCTGTGCATCATCAGGGTTTCATCCAATTACACCTGTAAATTGCAGTCTGGCACAAGGCCTGGACTGCTCTTTCTACTGAAAGGACACTGGAGTACTTCTGAAGTACTCTCTGCTCCCAAAATTACTTGTTTTAGTGGTTAAGGATCTGCCCATTATGCTTCATTTATCTAAAGAAACCTTGGATTGTAGATCATAAATTCACTGGTGATGAAATGAGCAGGAGCCTACTGTTTTCCAAAACGGCAATGTGACAGCATCACCCGTATTTCATTTGGACTGCCTGCCATTTGGGAAAGGTACATGGCTAGAATGCCTTTCTGCCCTCTAGAATGAGGAAACATGAAGAGTCTCTTCAGCTTCCAGGCTGTTTCCACCCATTCCATTCCTTATTCTCTTTTCACCACTTCTCAATGCATTCCAACCCTGCCCTCTTTTGCTCCAACGGAAATCGAGTTCTCCAAGAGCACCACCTGTTATTTTTATCATATGTTCACATAACACTTCATATACCAAGACCCTAGTCCTTGCATGGCATGCATTTCTAAGCGAAAAAAATCAAAGCTTAGGATGGTAACAGACTTGAAAGCATCCATCTCCTGGGAGTCCAAGTATAAACACATACCATCCATTACAAACACACACCAAGGCATTATCACTGCAGTGAAGGACAAGCATACTTTCCGCTATAATTCAGATGGGGATTTGACTCAGCGAGACAACAGAAGGTTAATGGCCATGGAAGGCCAAAGAAGGACCTTACACTCCCATTTTCCACTGTCTCAAGATGCCTTCATGTGGAAGGAAGCACTGACATCACAGTTAATTCAGTATAATCAAACAGTAGTATTAATTTGCTCCCACTGAAAGCAACAGGTTTGAGATGCCCAATTCCATCAGAATGTCTTAAAAATTTGAGTGTAAGGTATCACAAACTTTCCAGCTCAACTGCCTCTCATCTCATTTGTGACTAGTTCCACTACAATTAATCACAGTTGTATTATGGATTTTATGTTACAAAACTAGAAAAATTGAAAAAATAAGTTATGTCTGGTACACTGCTGCCTCCAGTCTGTGACTTTCATATGAAAGCAAGGCAAACAAGAGCTTCAAATTCTTCCTGACATAATCTCACTATCTTATGCCTTAAATTATACCACTTCATTTTTGAACTTCTGTACAGGTGAAAAGTGTTCCATTAAAACTCTCACCTGATCTGCTTGGATATATCTCATGACCAGGTACTTCAAGACGTTCAGTAGTAGATGACTAGCCTATATCTTTCATCTGTAGAAACAGGACTGAACCTGTGCTGGTGGCTACTCCACTGAATGTTGCACGGGCTTAAAGAGTTCCATTGCTGCTTGGTTTCCCAGGACTGCAGCTATGCAACGTACTTTCCTACAGCTTATGTTTCAGACAGCATTCAGGGTATAAATAAGAACCCATATTCTTAGTAGGAAAGAGAAAGGAAGAGGAAAAACTGCAGTATCGCTCATCCCTCCTGAAACGCTCACTTCTCATTGTGAAGAAAGGGAGGGAGGGAGGGGAAGTGGCAGCAGATAAGTGCTGGGACTCACCTCCCAGTATGCACTACACAACTGCTCCTGCCTGCCGCTTCTGCATATTTTCTCCCCTACATATTTTATTAGAAACAGATGGGGCCCCTGGCTAGTATATTATCAAGTCTCCCTACACAGCTGCACAACTCTGAAATTGCAGAAATAGCAATCTTCTGAATAAATTTCTCCGGCCACTAACAACTGCTTGCTTTGCTGTAATGAAGACCAGAGTGGGTCTGGAAAGCTTTCTGCCAGTGTCAAGAGCCACAGATCAGTTTATTTTGAGCCACAATGAATTTCTGTATTCCACAATGAAATTCTTTGAACGTGTGCCAGATGACTCTCCCCCTCTAGAAGTCACAAGGAAAAGCAGCTAGTACAGTTTGCAAGAAGCATGAAGACAATGCAGACCAGTGAAGTAAAATAATAAACATTTCTTACCCAAGAGTCACTTGGTGGGAAAGAAAAACATGTCCACTAATCCTAAATTGCTTCTGTTCCACTTGGGTCAATCCAACAAGAAGCCTATACACAAACTAGAAGTTTCCAAAGCAGGAAGCAAAGCTGTAGTGATTCGCACCACCAACAATGGGCACTTAAAGCTCTTGAGCCAGTCCTCTCTGCACGGTAGCCTTATCTTGGACATGGTGACTCCAATAATGCAAAAGCAGATTTTGTCGAAAACCGGAAACAGACCTACAGCTGCAATATCGGGGGGAAAAAAAAGGGAAAAAACCCAACCCAAAATGAGGTGGAACTACAGTACTACATTCTCGGTTGTATCTGCCTATTAATTTTTTGCTGTGATAATAAATATAGGTGAGGCCCTTTGTCTACTCTCAAGATACCATTGAGAGAGTCTAAGCACTCCTTTGTACCACCCCACAAAAAAACCAAATGCCTTCTAATTTCCTGATGGGAAAACTGTCCCAATTATTCCAGTCAAATAAAACTCAGTCACTAACTCATTGTTACTGAGAGATATTTTTGGTTTTGAAGGCTTCTTTCCTGTAGTTATAAGGAAAGCATACAAAATTGGCCCTAAGGTATGACACAAGACCCTTCCTCCTTGAGCTTAGGAAGCAGCAGACGTGTTACCAATGCAGATTCCTTGGTCCTTCAAAAAAACAAATTGCGCATTTCAAATTCCGCCCTGCTTAACATCACTCTGCATAAATGAAATTCACTGTGGCTCTTCAGTAGATGAGGCAACAACCAACGAGGTCACTGGTAAGTGAAAACTTTACAGACACCTGCTTATTTGTGCAGAACATAACTCAGAAAGGAAATTTTAACACCAAGTTCAAGTTGTGGACAAGCCACCTTGAGGTACGTTTCAGTGCAACTGAAAACTAAAGGCTATGTGTAAGTATTAGGTGAATAAACCTGCAATTCCTAGTTCTCTCAGTGATTCTTCCCCAGGCTACCCAATAAAACAAGGAAATTGATGACAGTTCTTTATTCAAAGAAATTTGGCCAATGTGCTTTCATGAATGCACAAGCAACCATCTAAGTGTTATCTTTTATGTTTAGTAGTTCACTCATGTCAATAGGTACAAGATGCTCATCTGAAAGGAATCTCAAAGGAAGAACTTGGCCAAGTTTCTGTAAAACTACCTGTCCAACCTCAATAAGCCTTTGACACGCAGCAGCAAACCTTTTTAGCCAACAGGTCTTTGCTGTCCTGGGCACTAAAAAGGTGCTATGAACCAAACCTTATACGAATGCCTGATTCTCACCACAGATTTGCAGACTGCCCGCTCACAACTCACAACTAGAGTCTCCATTTGAATGGACAGGCTCTGTTTTCCCAGCCTATACTCTTAGCGTTATTTACGATTACTTATTTGGCATCAGGGTTGCAAGCCTCCCTACAGATGACGCACACTGAAAGACATTCTAAAGAATGAATGATCCGAAACAGTAACAAATGTAGTTGGCTTTTCTGACATCACAGATCAGGCTCAGGGGCATAGGCAGGAGCAGAAGCTGACTTTCAAACAGTGGCCATAGTACTTTATACACTTATCTAAGATCCCTAAAGACAGCTGCTAGCTCAGATTTCCATACAGACATCTCTAGCACACTCAAGTGAAAACTAGAAGGAGGAGCCAGAAAATACCTGATCTACATTTGGATGTCAGCAGGCTTTGTCTGGCAGCTCAGCCAGCTGGTGTCTAGGTAGACATGCTTAGCCAGCCTCTAACAGCAGGACATCCAATGCCAGCAGGGTCCCTGTTTCCCTGATAAGAGAACAGAGTTTGATCTTAAGAACAAACCATGCTTGCCTATCTTGGGGTATAGTCTGTTTTCCATATACATAAATTACTAACCTAAACCCTCGGAGCCTAGTCACACTGTCTCCCCCCGCTCCAATACTATTTCAGATATAAACCAAAGTTTTGCTGGAACCCCTGGAAGTTACCTGCATCGCAGTGCAGAAATCAGTAATATGTAGCAGACAATACAATTATGTTCTGAAAGTTAACAGACTGTGCAAACAATACACGCGCCATGAAAGCTGGGCTGCCTTATTTTCACTACAGATCTCTCCTCTATGATCTAGAAGTGCTGTGAGGCCCCAGTCTGGTTACTGAAGTCCAATTTTTTTGGAAATATCCACAGGATCATTTCGCTTTTTTATTTTTCTCTTCTCTCACGTCTGATCTATGTTCTTTCATCTCTAAGGAAAAAGGTAGTGCAGGAAAATCTGTTAACTATTCAATGCTCAAAATGGTTCCACTAGAACCACCAAACAACCTTAAAGAAGCAAACCAGCGTCTGTGAACAATGAGCGAAGGGAGCAGAGGGAATTCTCACAAAGAAACAAAAGACCATTTAGGAGCTTACAACAGGAAATATGGCTGAAAACAATGAAACAAAACCTTCACAGAACCTTCTTAAGCATAATGCTAACAATCATTCTCAATATAATAACATCAAATTATTTATTCACCTGCGTGTGTGAGAGAAGTGTTAATGCAAACTGCAGCCAGTGAAATGACTAACCGCCTGGCTTTCAGGGCCCTTCCCTTCCCAGCGCACAACAAAGGCAGTTAAACAACCCATGCTTCATGCAAACATGCATTAAGCCAGAGACTCAGGTAACTGAATGATTTGCTCTATGAAGAAAAGCATGAAAAAGAGAAGAGGTCTCATTCACATGTTAATGAATGCAGCATCATTAACACTAAATTACTGACTGCAAGTTAAACACAGAATGGAAGTAGACTTTGAACCAAGCCAAGCAAGCTAACCGTTGCATCAAACAACGAGGTCAACCATTCTACTGCCCCAATTATTAAACTGGGAATTCTGGTTGTTATAGGATGGCATTAAAAGGAATTTACTGTCGCTTTTATGTTCTACATTCAGTCTTGGAGTGCTACAGTTATTCAAACTATTTGACATGCCGAGTTTACAGCCAACAAAGGATGTTTTGTTTCTGTTATAGTGAAGGACATGACAGACAAGGCCAAGACAGACAAGGACAGATAAAAAGAGGCAGAAAGAGAGACAGAAGATGACAAAGCCATGCAACTGAAGTGTTGCATTGAAGGGAGCATCACACAAGATTTTAATAGAAAAACTTCTTAGAACAGTGGCAAGTGCCACTGCAAAAGAAATACATTGCCAACAGTAATTCCATTACTTTTCAGTATGTTTCTACTGTACGCCAACCATAACAAATAGGAACAATCCAGAAAGACATTTTCACTCTGACCCTCTCTGGTGTCTTTGCACTGCACTACCACACCATGCTTTACAACAATGTTCTGCAAAAAAATCCCTACAGTTTCATCTTTTACTTTGAAGCTAATGCACCTAAGGCTGGATAAAATTTAAGAAAAAAAGTAGGGAGCCAGATCCAATATAAACCTGATTATTATTAAAGGCCCGTCCCTCACGTATACAGCAGTATGTTAGCATAACTAGAGCACCAAGAAGAGGCACAAAAAAACCCCCAAAACAAAAAAACGCCCAAAACCACTAGCTGTAAATGAGAGCACTCAGGTCACTGCAGTAAATCACTGCCCTTAATTTCATGTGAAAGAAAGGAATGTTAGACTACCATAGGACCCTCAAAAAGTTCTTTGTTAGGATGGAGGCCTGTGCATACATTTCAGAAGCCTAGAGAAGGAAGGTTTAGAAAGGAAAATGCCTCAGGATTTTTTTTTTGCCTTATTTTACCACCTTTCAGAAAGTAAAGAAACTGAAAATCAAGCAGAGAGAACTGACAATTAATCTATTAGCACACACAAGTAACCAATTTATTTGCACTATTTCCGTAGCAAAGAGCTCCTCCAAAGATGCCTGTTACATCTTTGAAGTCACAAGAACATAGAAAAAGCAGAATAAAAGGACAGAGCAGAAGAAATTCTGTCTTTATTAATACTGCAGATCATACGATCACAAGTGATATGGATCAATACAGCTAAAAACCCCTGCCACGCTATTCCACCATATAAATCTCATAATTAATCAAAGACAACAGCTGCATACTGCACTTCTGTAATATCTTCAGTTGCCAATTATTGCCTCCTCCCACCCCATCTCAGCACTGATATTTTACAGTGATTTTTATAGCACTATAGATCTTGTCTTGCATATGAACCGTTACTGTTAGTGAGACTACATTCGAAATTTCCGTATCAATGTCTGTGATAAATTGGGGAATGCTACCACAGATCCTCAGACAGCACTGTCGGGGAAAGTGACTTATCTCATGACACTTGATCTTGAGCTTCCCATTACTTAATTGCGAACATCCTGAAAGGTCATATGTGACCAAAAGCAAAGTCAAGCACCAGAGCTGGAATTTCCCCAAGATTAATGCCATATTCTCCATGGAACCACAACCATTGAAATAGTCTTGTAAAAAGCTTTTAGATCACAACAGTCAAAAAGCCATGGGCATTAGAATGAAGCTGAAAGAAATTATTTAAAACCCCACAGCAAAATGCCACATCAGAAATAAATGGATGGACCACTAAAACGGTGTATGCTTACAGCAAATGAAGGCAAGCAGTTGAGAGGGGAAAACAATCTCCTGCACAATGATTATCCTGTATGCAGAACTGATACGTGCTTTACTTCTATCAAGAATTCTGACAAAGACAGCAACGTGCTCTGTCTCCACTGCACTATTCCAAAGTGAATTTCACATCTGACAGCTTTTTTCTCTCTTTTTGCTTAAAAATGAGCATTTGTGTGGGAACGGGAACATTTTTAATAAGAAATGAATTACCCTGTTCTCTGACACAACATACCGGGGTCTATAATTAAAGACCTTCAAAATGGATGCAGCGGTTTTCTAAAACTGAATCCCACATTAATTATACCCTCCCGAGATGATCCTGCATTGTTATGTGTTATAAATGGAACAGTTATCAGCACATGATGTGACTGGTTATTAAATCACGTGGGAATAAAAGTAGCTGAACTTTTATTCCACAGGCATATCCTCTATGCTTCTTCCTGAAGGAAAAGAGAACATGCTCAGACAGTAGTTGGCAAACATTTTACCATAAGCTTAGATTGTTTGTTAGCAGACATGTCAGACTGCAAGTCAGACAATAAGAATATTCTTAGCCACCCTTCAGCCTTTATCAGATACGCTGCTGAATGCTAGCATTAGCTGTTTGAATATGGCAGTGCTTTCCCAGCTGTGAACTGTTTGCCTCTAGGAAACCTTTAGCCCTTAAGCTACCGTAACTGCCTGCTGCTTCAGGAATGAATTCCACTGTCAAGCCCTAAGACTCATACCATAAAGTTAAACAAATGTTTGCTCCATTAAAAGGGCAGCATCTGCAGATGACAAGTAGCATCCTTCTGAATTTCCACTATTTCCCTGCTCACCCAAAAATCAGAAACAACATGGTTGTGCAGGGTAAAACTGCGTCTAAGTTTTTTTTTTTATAAGTACCTCAGCTATACGCAGGCCCTTTTCTCATACTTTCCCCCCTTGCAATTCCATTTCTCTTTAACAAAAGACACCAGCGATATGTGTTAGTGTATGAAGTATTAAAACATGGTAGTTATCCCTACAGAATCAAGGCACTCCCTTTGCTTTGATGAAGACTGCAGACCTAAAAGACCATCACCAGTTCAGGGTGAATTCCTCAGAGTAGGTGCCAGGAAGTGTCACAAGTCAAAGTCTCTTCTTGACATTGTGGGGTTGGGACCAAAATTTTCTAGCAGGGCAAGTTAAAAAAACAGGATTGCTGTGACTGCAATGTGTGGCCCTGAGGCAGAAAGCGAACCGAAATGCTAACCTGATTCAGACAGCAGATCCCAGCCAGCCTCTGGAATATCCATCAAGAAGATGGATCAGAGTTGCAGAGATGCTGGACTGCATTGGAAGAAATCCAACCCAAAACCATCTGACAGATTTTCTCAGTCTAGCAATAATCTAGCAAGAAACATGCAAGTAAACCCTGTTTATTTCCCATTTCATTAAGAAATTAAAAAGCTTCAGGGATCCTGAAGAACAACAGGTAGAGGCACATTTCTAATTGATATGTGAACTGTAGTTCATTGTTTACCACAATATTGAAGTTGAAAGTCAAATCTGAAAAGTCCATGCAGAAGAAAGTTAAGACTTGCCTAGGAAATAAAATGCACAGAGAGCTTGTTAAAATGAGACGGCTAAAGTAAATGGTTTTTCATAAGCAACTGAGAAGAGCAAACAGAACAAGGAAATTGCATAGCAGATTCCTTAACCGTCCTGAAGAACTTGTTAAACTGAAAAGGTCATGGCATTCATTTCACTGGAAACAGAGACTGAAGCGCTGTGACACACATCTGTGCTATCCAGACTTAAGGAATTAACAGGAAGCAAATACAGCTGAAATACCCATCATCAAGGTCCCATAAGCCTTCAACAAGCTGGAAGGTGCAAACATGACCATTACAATGTCTCCAAACATAGCCCACTGTAACTCACTCACATTGGAGCCAAAAGACATTGTCCTTCGGGGGCAAACCAGGCTGGAATCAGTAGTGTTTACAGACATCCAAGAGAGAGCAACATTCTGAACTCTGGTCTGAAAGATATCCCTACATTAAAAAAAAAATTAATAAAAGATTCTGTATGCCATTTCAGTTCCGTTAAAGGACAACTGGTGCCATCTCTGTTGCTCAGAGATTAAGTCCTACCTTTGATGCAAGTAACTTTCATCATTGCCCATGATGGGCTCACTGAGAGCTCAGGAAGATTTGCTGAAAGAACACTGTGTTATGGAATGCAGTGCTCTGCTGTATAAAACAGGAGGGAAAGACTCCATTTTCTGATGCCCTACTAATTTCCCTTATTTCCCAATATTCTTCCTCATGCCTCATACAGTAGAGTTTTTTTCTAAGGACCTGTTAGAGGATGGGGTGTGACAGACCATCTGCAGTGCTGGAAGAGGCAGAGTAAGCATCTTCACAACAGCAAGTGAGAGACCCCATTTCATTGTTTCCAAGATGTAGAGTCCATGAGGTTATCCTGAGGATCCAACCACCCATTTGATAATTTCAAACCAACTCCAGAAGACTGTAACTTCCATCATTGGTTGGAATCTTTCCAGGCTTCCAAAGTCTCTCGTGGAGAACATAATTTTCCTTGCACAGCATTAAAATCTACGTAAGTTTTCTGAAGAAAAAATGCTCTCACTTCATTTGCAGTTTAGTTTCTGAAGAGAGAAGCCTGAAAGATCCAGGCTTGCAGACTTTACTCATAGTTATGAGTCAAATTTAATACAGCCTGGAGAAGGCAGATGCCCTTCTGTGCCTCAACTTAAAAACGCTAACAATGTAACCACACTAAAAAAATGCCATGATGTTACTCAACAATTAGAGGAACATCTCGGCTGAAGAAATCAGTCCCTCTTTCATATGATTCCTCTAAACTTCTTTACTGGCTCAAAAGCAATGCTCATGTGCAATATGCAGAGAATAAAACATCAATATTGCACTTATTTGGTTAAAAATATGTATTTAATCAGTTGCCCAAAGTTAAAAGGGCTTCTGGTCACTTGATGTTTACTCGCCAACATGTTCTATCAGCCAGTAAGTTGAAATCGACATGTTAATTGTTAGGGTACCAGTACAGGCTTGATAAAAAAGGAGAAGCAAATTAATTGGTGGTTGTCCTTCTTTCAGTCTGCTTTACATTTCTTTTTCCTTTTATCAAGCTACTCTAATGTAACACAGAGCTCAGATCAATAGCAAGTCATCGACAGATTGCACAGACTGCATTATCTCCATCTAAACCATTACAGAGTAGGCCCCTTATTATGGAAAAGGACATAATACCTACTGCTGTTGTTACTGAGCTTCATTCATACATTTAGCCAATCAAACGTGACAGCTAAGCAGCCTCATATCTCCAAATGGGGCATGAAGAATTGTATACTTCCTTACTGAATGCCAAAAAAACGCTGTGATATCCCATTCAATTGCAAGGAAAGGCTGCCTCCATATTGATCATTCTTCCGCCATTTATGCTCAGCTATATCAAAATTAATCAAAGCTAGAGCATAAGGCATAATAAACAGCGCCATGACATTTGTGTTGAATTATCAACAACTAGGCTTCATAATACAGTAATGACCAGATTTCCATGATGAAATTAGCCCTTGAAGATGTTAACTCAGATTGAAGAATTATGATTAAAAGCGTAATTTTGAAATATCAACAATACACATGAAATGTATTTATTATAAACAGCTCTCAGTTTATGCGAGATTACGCAACTGACTACAGTCCCTATCTGAGGTTGCAAAGAATGTTAACGGTTTTTACTTAGTCTAGACAGATGAAGACTGCTTTGTATTCTAACATAGTTCAGTGTATGTAGAACCATTTTTTTATGTGTACGACGAAATAACAGTCTGCTGTCCTAATACAGCATTGCAAACTTGTGGCACCCATAATTGCAGAAGCAAATTCAGTGCCGTGAAATCATGGGCTTATGTACTATGTGTGAACAAGCAATAAACCCTTAAGAAAGAGCAAGAACTAAAAACCAAGCATTAACTTATTGTAAATGTAGTGATTTGGCAGAAATAGAAGAGAATGGGAAATGAAAGGCTGGCCTACCTGAACAATACCATCAGAACAAACAGCATTACCAATGAGCAGTCAGAACCAATCTGCAGAACACAGGTTCTTGCTGTACAGACCCATCATGCCTGGCTCTAACACAGTGGACAATCCATTAAACACAATTGTGTCTCAAAACTAACAAACACCTACCCTTAATCATGTAAAAACAATGAAGAAATCTATGAGTTAACGACAGCCAACTCTTGTTTACAAGAGAACTAGAACTGGCATAATTCCGGATCCAAAACTGTGTTTTCAGTAAGAAGGAAAATTGGGACTCAACTGTTGAGTATGCTGAACAGAGATCTGGAACAAGTTTGCTATCATGGAATTAAAACAATGCTAATTTATTTTACAGAAAATGCAGAAATCCTACTCCCTGTAACATTCAGGGGGATGAATGGATAGCTGGGCAGTCAGAAAAATAAATTAAGAATAGACATATGGTAGGGAACGGTCTTTCAAAAGTCCACAGGGAATGGATTATACATGGCTTAAACAGTCTAATCCACTTTACTTTCAACAGGTCCCATATAAACAAGGCTAGAATGCACGTCAAATAAAAGTCCCATGAAATTTTGTTGAAAAGCACTATGTAGTTACAGAAACTAATCTTCCAAATAAAATCATATCACAAGTGGCAAGTTTCACAAAGCCAGAGACAGTTTGAAATAGAAATCTTGAAATAACCTTATTTAATGAACATGAGCACAGACGGCAATTTCTATACAAGCAAGCATTCAGACACAGAGTGATATTGCACTGAATTTTTAACACTTGCATTACTAGTTGTCTGTAAGTGTGAAGGAACAAGACATGTTGGGAAGACTTGGACTTCCCACTGTAAGAGGAAATCACGTTGAGTAGGTATAAAGTTCCAAAAGAAACAAAAGGTGACTGACAGATCAAACACACAAGTCAAGCCAGCACAGATTGCAAGGCAAATCAGAATTACATTACACCTCCTGTAAGTTCCAACTTCTGATTTCTGTCATTCTATCATATGACAGAAACATGTCTCGAACTACTTCAGCTAACTGGTAAGATCCCACTCAACAGTACAAGTCTGAAAGTGAAAAGCGAACAACTGCCCCTTTGCTCTGTCTGCGCTCTCAAACCAAGGTAACCAGTCTGTGGCAAGTCTGTCATGTAATTGCTATATGTTAAAGGCAGATTTCTTTGGGATTTTTTGATTCTTAAGACCAGCAAAAGCTGTCTTTAAAACACTAGATAGTGAAGATAAACACCTGTTTAAATACAGAAAGTTGAAATATCTCTGTCGTAAATGCAGGAGCTCTGTCTGGGGATTCCACTATGAATATACCCCACCCCATGTAGAAACACCACACCATGTTTAAAACATTATTTCCAGTACTTCTCCTTTAACATGTTCTATTTATATCTGTACTGAACTGTAGCATTTTACATTTTAAGAACAGGCATTGAATTTGACCGTCCTTCTCCAGATAACTATCTGAAGATAGTATGAGGATTGTTTCTAGGATACACCAGTACAAAACAGATAGAGCATCTTTTTCTACACTGGATTACAGAAGGTATGAAGCTGTTCTAAACTCTGCCACTGACATTCTGCTTTACCTTGGGCAAAATGCTGAACATCTTTGTGTTTCTCCTATGATTCGTTAGCTTGACTTGTTATTTTTATACATCCTTTAAGTTAGTGACAAGTTCAATAGAGCACTGGTCTTGCCAGGATATTGGAGATTACTGTCATACAAGTAATTGTAATTATTAACAAAAACAGGAGCCATACCACAATGACACAAAGAATCCTATGTCCCTCAGCTTTCAAGTACATCTCTATACACTGCCATTTCCTTGATTATGGATGGCAATGAACACACAAAGATTAAATCTTGCTGCATTTCTGACAGGTCATCTATAAAAATAAAATGTACTTGCATCAAAGTCAGTAGGCATTTATAAAAATTTAGAAGCAGCTTTTCAAAGAGCTACATGCCAGCCCTGTTAAAAACCAAAAACAAGAACAGATTTTGCCACAAGGTAAGACAGGATTAGGAAAAAACCCTCAGTCTTATTTTATTTGCAGGGCTCAGCTACTTTCTATGACTGTATCCAACTCTTTCAGTAGAAAGAACCACCACATAAACGGTATTAGTTGAGGTCGGACAATACGATCTCAAGAGGTCCCTTCCAACCTAAGCGATTCTGTGATTCTTTATTAATGCTTTATGCTTTCTCCCAAATTTTATTTTGCTGTATACAGACAGGGTGTATAGGTGTATTCAGACATTAAGCTTGCTAACACCTACCTTCCAGTGTTTCCTTACCTCTACACAGACACAGTCAGAGCTTACTTCCACATACATTTAATTTCTTATCCTTTAAAAGGGAAAAAAGACTGCTTGTCAAGACGGCTGTACTTTGGTTCAAGCTGATGAAGGAACAACAGTCCTTATGATCAAACATGAACCCATGGGCATAACAGACCCCAGAGAAGAACACATAACTAGTTTAAACCAGACTAGGAGAGACCTCTGTCATGGTTTAACCCCAGCTGGCAACTAAGCACCATACAGCCTTGCTCACAGCCCTCCGCACCGCTCCCCCTCCCCAGGCAGGATGGAGGAGAGAATCAGAAGGGTAAAAGTGAAAAAAACTCATGGGTCAAAATAAAGACAGTTTAATAGGAAAAGCAAAAGCTGCACCCACAGGTAAAACAAAACAAGGAATTCATTCACTACTTCCCATCAGTAGGCAGGTGTTCAGCCTTCTCCAGGACAGCAGGGCTCCATCAAGCATAACTGTTACTCAGGAAAACAAACACCATCACTCCGAACGTCCCCCCCTTCCTCCTTCTTTCATCAGCATTTATTGCTAAGTATAATGTCATACGGTATGGAATATCCCTTTGGTCAGTCGGGGTCAGCTCTTCCAGCCGTGACCCCTCCCAGCTGGTAGTGCACCCCCAGCCTACTCACCAGCAGGGTGGTGTGAGGAACAGAAAAAGCCTTGGTGCTGTGTAAGCACTGGGGAGCAACTAGAACATCCCTGTATCATCAACACTATTTCAAGCACAAATCCAAAACCTAGCCCCATACAAGCTCCTATGAAGAAAATTAACTCCATCCCAGCCAAAACCAGTACACAAAAGGACGCGTATACTTGTGGTTTGACTAGCAGCCAGCTACTTCAAACTATAAATACTAGCAGCCTTAATGAGGCCTTAAGTGCTCCCTCCATAGCAGTGGGCTGCACAGTGGTCATCTGCCCTTGAGTGTAGACGCCTCTCAAGGTCAGCCCTCCAGCTGAGATACTGACACCAGAAATCGGTGGGTTGGCAAGCGACCTTTTCCTGCACGCATGTACCATTTAGATACGTATGGTAAGCTTACGCAATAATCTCTGTTTCCCCTATCAGCTCTGTGTAGTAAATGGAGTATTGACCGCCAGTCTGTCTGTACTTACTAAATATTTTACATACCTAAATTAACTGATTACATTAATAAACTAGCTACTAAACCAGACCTGTATGAGTGTTCTCTGACAACATCAAAACATCTCATTTTTCCTGTCGCTTCATGGAAAAAGAACTTGAATCCAGCCCTTAGCTACAAATACCAGGACTCATTTTCTAGAGGAAATGAGCAGTTTACTTCATAGTTAGAGGTACTTTTGTATTATTCTGAAAACTGTCTTCACAGCAGGGGGGAGGAGACACCCCGTTCGTTATCTGCCTTAATATACAATCATAAATTGAAATACCACCACAAAAAACATCCACATATGTATCAAGCCAACCAGGAGTATTACAGGAATGAAAGAGAGAGGAGAAAAGATAATGAGAAATCAGATTAGTCTTTTGTTCACTGTGTCACATCAGATTCTCTTGAAAAAACTTAGAAAATGAACATGTCACAAAATTGGTACTGTTCATCAGTTCAGCAAACTAAAACACCAAATGAACAACACAAATAGTATAATTTTCCCCCCTCTAATGTGCAAGATAATTGCAGTAAATCATGTGTTTTCATTCATTAATTATTTTGAATAGGGAAGAAATAACAAAGATTGAAATACTAAAAAAAAAAAGGGGGGGCTACAATAGATGAAGTGAGAAAGAAAAATGCTGTATATAAGCAATACTATACAGGCATTTGATTTCACTTGCTGATAAAACTTGATTCTGTCTCATCCTACAAAAGATCTGTATGTAGACCTCCCAAGCAGATTCTCCAACACCTGCAAAACTAGCTTGCTACCTGTCACTTTCTAAACAGAAAAGAATCAACAAAAAGAGACTACATTCAATTGCCTTCATGTTGCAAGGACCAACAAGATTGTCTCCAGAGCTGAGTTCTTGACAATCATATGTTTTTGTTGTATTTTCCAGACAACTAAATATGGTAGAGATCTTGACCTGCATCTATGACAAACAGGCAGCAACAGAGTGTGTCAGAACACATTTTATTGCTGCTTTGGAAGTGGGGGGGGGGGGAAATCAATGCACCTTCCACAAGCTCATGTATGTTCTTACCAAACACGTTTTCTATCTGAGTTTGGAGCTGCTGTTAAAACCTAAAGCAGCTTTGGAGTTCTTTCAGGGCACTTTTTCGTATTCTTTACCTTTAATAGTAAATAATACCGTATAGTTCTGTTTGTTTATCAAAGAGTTGCATTAAAAAAAAAAATCATTTCAGAAAGCAGATTTTTCACAGAGAAGCTGTAATGTTACAGTTAAGCCAGCTATATGTTGAGGCAGCTATCAGGCAAGATGGTCATACTAACCGAATGGAGAGGGGAAAGTCTCTATCTTTTTAACTATCTCAGTAGAAAAACACAATCAGCAAAGGATGGATAATTTCCAACAGCTGTGCACATGCTGCAAAAACTTCAGCTTGCTTCCTCATAGCTCTAACTATGCAGCTTCCTTCAAGACCAGCCAACTATATCTTCACTGGTTGCATTTGTCAGAGCCTTTAACAACTTCAAATCACTCAATATTCAGCAGACAATGTACCTCTGTTTGCTACAAGAGTATTACAAGTGTTATCAGCTTGAATACAAAACACATGCCTCTGAATGATCTCAACAGTATAAAACAGAGACTTGTTTTGCAACAATACAAGACACTCATTCACCAGCAAAGGGAGCTCACAAGGAAAACTGTTCTTGATAGCTGCAGCAGCAGGTTTGCCTGAGTTCCTGGGCCTCTTTAAACATACAAAAGCCAACCTGATGTTACGCTTCTCCCAGGTACACAAAGAACGCAGTAGGGTACTGTACACAGCGTTTCGAGGGCACTGTCCTCTTAGCATTCCTGGGAGCTATGCTCCTTTCAAAGACACAAAGACACTAGTGCCAGAGATCAGTAGCAACAGAAACTGTATCAACTCCCAGAACAGAAACAAACAAGCAAAAATACACACAAAAACATCCCTACCACCTCCATTTCCTTGCCCCTCTGCTTCCTTAAGCAGGGGTCAGTGCAGAAGAGTGAATCCAACATAGCCACTGGCTCCAATAACACAGTTCCAATCTTTACTGCAACACAGGAGCATTTAATGTACAAAGACATTATATTCTTTAAATACATTATGCATATCTTGGGAGTAAGCAAAAAAGGGAGAGTCTATGTAATTTAAAATCCAGAAAATGGGAAATCAAGGAAAAGTCAAACATCTCAAATATGTTTTGAGAAAAGAAGTGAAACTGATTTATTTACTTTCCATATCGTTTCTGTAAAAAGAACTTCCATTGTTTCTGTAAGAAAATTATAATTATGAATAGCTTTCTTGTTCACTCTGTAGCATCATGAAGCACAAGCTTCTAACCAAATCCTTCACCAAGCTATAAGAAGCTTCAATTGAGGATGAACAACAAGGAAATAGGGCTTTTCTTTGTAGTACACTGCCACTTTCATTTGAGTCAGTCACAATACTGCCACTAATTACAAGTCTATGAACTCCACCCTCCCTGAGTACTCAATTAAGTTTCCTTCCAAGCAGATGTGCAAAGAATTCACAACATTTTGTTGAGCAACAATTATTAAAAAGAGAAACCAGATACAGATTCATATGAATGAGTTGAGAATGATAATATGTTTCACACATAAATAATACAATCTGTACTTCCTAAAGACTGAGACAGTGAGATAACAACTGGTCTCAGTGACAATACCATTGATGTGGAGAACTCTCTTCAACATATATCCCTATGACATGCTGAACTAATGATACTATACTCTTTATAAAAGAAAGAATATACCTTTTGTGTGATGCTAAATAAAGTAAGAGCAAAGAAACCAACTGCAAACTCAAGTGGCATAGCAAGAAAGATATTTTAAACACAGTACAAACCCTATGAGTATTCCACACAGACACACAGGGCACTACCTACAACAATTAAAAATAAATCAGAAAACCAAATTGAATTATCCCCGAGAACAAACATTTTCTGTTCCTTAAACAGAATCCTTTCTTCTTTCAAAGGTCAGTAGTTATTTTGTTTCTATACCCATAATTTCAAAATGACAATTTACACATTTCTGGCTGGTAGAATTCAGACATCAAAGGAAGACCATTTAAGACTCCCCACACGTTGCAACCGAGTAACTCCTTCCAGGACTGCACTGTCCCCAGCTCACTCATGGGCGCTGCATACAACAGCCAGCCACAGAACAGAGAAAACAGTGCTTCCAGTAATCAGCTTGCATGACTGTCTAATTGCTCAGGAATGTGCCTTTCGGCAGTGAAAAAAAGAAGGGGGGGGGGGGGGGGGAAGTATAAAATCAGCTGTTCCTCCAGTTACAAGAATTTAAGTCTCTGGATTGTCACAAGAGACCTCTGCAATCTTCTTGGAAGCCAGCTGTGAAACCAAAATGCTGCAGTGCTCCTTCCCAGAATCACAGGAAGACTGGAAGGGGTATCCTCACTCCAGGGCCTCACATGCTTCCCCATTATACCCCTTGGAGCAAAGTCATCATCTTTGGTCAGTTATTTTTGTGTTTTCCCATCCCATTCAACTACACCATTTGGACTGGTTTTCAATAAAGATATATGAAGACTAGCTTTCCCACTCATGGAAAAATCTAGTATCATCACATTGTTAGGAAAATCACGGCACTGGCAAAAGTCTTACCTGCAGTTGAAAATTCACGTGTTTTTAGGCAGCTCACATCAAATGGAAAAGATCCTGTGTGTATAGTTTTGACAAGTCTTCAAAAAAGCAAATTTAGTCAAGATTTTTCTACAGGAGATGATCATTTAAATGAATTTAAAAATAAAAATCAAACAACTACTGCCAAGCTAAGTCTTGGCTCTAACTTTTTCTGGAAGTGCTTTGTGGGTAGACAGCTGAATGGATGGCTACACAGCTTGTGCTGCTGGCATCTAATTATTTCCGTTTTTCTGTTCTTTGGCTGCATATGATAGTTTTGCTTGCACAAGAAATGTCAGCTCTGCAAAAGGGCGTCTGTACTGAACAGTGTTTTAATGTTCATTTTATATCATTTGTGCACATTTAAGAAAATACGTCTTTCAGTAAAGCTTCCACAATTGCAAGTTAGACAAGACAAATCCTCATCATAGACTTTAAGTTCCACTTTAAGTGGGAAGGTTATTTACTGGACTGCTGTGGCTTTCCAGATGACCCATCTAATTCACTGAAATTCAAATACTGTAAAACAAACTCTTCCAGGTTTGGCCTCCAGTCTGAGGGATATTTAGCTCTCTACAGAGTTTTGGAGAAGTAGCTGAAGGTGAAGCGATAAATATAAAGATGGTAATAGCTTCTCTATACATACTTCATCCTGGGGGAGAAATGACTGAGTTGACAGATGCACACACCTTTGTCTGAATGACAGTTACCCAGAGCTTCTGCTAGGATATGAATAGCAAATATTAAATAATGTGAAATTAAGACAACTTTTAATCTAAAGGAATGACTTAGTATCAACATGGCCTTCTTAATTTCTTCCACCTTGTCACATATGCTATGGAAAAGTGGACAAATACACAGATAATGACATCCACCTACAGGTTTCAACTGTCTGTCCACAAAGGCATAGAGAAGCACCAAACTAAAACACTATTAATTCCCTTTTAAAGCACGTGCATATGAAATATCTAGTTGGTCGGAAGTTAAGTGATGTCAGTGCTTCTCACCAAAATACTGGCTTTATTAGAAACCAGGTGCCCTGTGAAAATGGAGGAGACTAACAAAGTTACATGTATTCACAGCTCTTCTGAATCAAACCTGTCCCTGAAAGTGGAATCTAATATTCAAGGGCTCAAGAGAGCTCTGGAATTGAATTAAGAAGCCTGGGTTTTAGAATTATTTTCTTTGGGAAAAGCACTAAACAATCTTGTGACACAGAATGCCCAACAGACACAACTCATCATTTGCTCCTTACATTAAAAAACAAACAAACAAAAAAAACAACCAACAACCAAAACATCATCAGTCTCTCCTGAAGATGATGGTAGGTCTCTTCAAAGCAATGGAGGACCTCACACATCCTCTTGTCTTATAAAATTTTAGGTGTACTAGGAAAAAAGGACCTTCCTTTAGTATTCCATTATTTAATTCAAACATTAGTGGAAACACCTGGGGGGAAAAAAAAAAGCAAGTAACAAAAAACCCCTCAAAACCTGTGTTGCTTTGGGAGTGACAGAGGAGACTGATGAGAACCAAACATGGTATTCTGTTTGAGGGTGTGCCATTGATTAGAAGACTGATGTAAAATATTGTCATTATTTTATCTTGTTCTTAACATACACTGGGGTATGCTTTAACTGTGACTGCACAAAAGTTTCCACTGTCTGGTATAGCTTTTATTTTGTTTCTGTGGGTAGTTGAGTTTTTCTTTATCTTGTTTCTCTAGTGAAATGAATATGCATCAAGCTACTTAGCAGTTCTTGACCACATTTTCTGTCAAACATACAGATAAGAAATGACAGGGTTTAGAATGGAAAATGACTAAAGCTTTAGAAAGGTTCTGTCTGACAAAAGCTTGAAAAGACTAGGATTATCTGTTTTATGGTTAAGATGAACAGAGCAATACAGAATAACTTACAATATAGAGAAAATGTTATAAAAAGGTTATTAGCTGTGTCTACCAAAATCAAAAAGATATCAAAGGACAGAGGAAGATAACACATTTAATACTCATAACAACATTGTTAGTATTCTAACATCAGTCATTGCAGAACACATAATAAAATGCCCAGAACACACTAAGGTGCAGAATGGAACTATGCTTTTACAGTGACACTGAAGACATCCTCTAACAAAATGCTTCCAGTTGTAATTTTTTTCCTTTTTTCTTTTCAGAGCAGAAAATCCATCAAGAACCAGTGTAGGTAGAAACTGCCCTTACTGGAAAACCAGGCTTTTGTCATCCAAGACAAGACACCTGGAGCCAGCTGCTGCCAGATACAGGAAAAATGGACTGGATGGTTGACAAATCTAGTCAGACATAGCAATTCAGATGTGACAAAATTACTGTTTTGTATCACACTAAATCAACACTGACTGTGGCAGCAGTGTATTTTCACACCTGTAAGAAAATATCTTGAAGAGCTATTCTTTCAAGAGCAGACACAGTAAGTTATTTAACACCACTGATGCACAATAATGACAGAAGCTGTACAGGATGCTTAGCTCTTTTCAGTTTCAGATCCTTGGTACACTTACTGAAGATGCTCAGGAAAGCTACCTTAGGACTGAATAACACTGCAGTAAGATACGTTCGATCTTCTGAGTACTTCACAGCTGTTAGATAAAAGATTCCTCTTATGGTGTCAGTAAGGTACACAGACACATCTACAGAAACTACAGGGGAATAAGAGGTCTCGACAGCTTTTTTGTCTTTCCTTTATTAGACAGCTAATAAAATTCCACAGACTACATGGCTTCCATATTGAGACCACCCACAGTGAGAAGCTGTAAGCTTTTTTTTTTTAATAATTTTTTTTAAACAGTTACAAAGTGTTCATTATTTTCCTTTGACTAGTGCTATCACCTATCACCTCTTGCACTTGAATAATGCTCAGTTTGTTAAGCTTCAACATATTACTACCAGCAAGGCCTATTTTCCCCAGACTACAATAGGAGTCTGGTTTAGGAATTGGTTTAATTCTTGCACCCATGCCATTCCAACAGCTTACTGACATTATGGCAAACACTATCATCCTTAAGGCTAGTCAACCTAAAACCAAAATAAACAGGAAGCACACAATATACATAGAAATACTAACAAAGATTTCTAATACTATGCAGAATTATAATTTTCTTTAAACAAATGGATTAGCCAGTGGATTTGGAGGCAATTAGAAACACTCTACAAAAGACACTCAGCACAGCTAATAACTTCTTACATGAAGCAGAACATCTAAAGCTTGATATGACAATTGCAAATAGTTATTCCCCATGTATGTGGACAAACGCTGCCATATCTGTTATGTGAGAAGTAGAATATAGAGAACTTCCAAGCTGCTTTTCCCTGAAGGTCTCGAAAATATGTGAATGAGATCATTCATAATTTATACTAAATGTATTACTCCTTTTGGGGGGGCCGAAAAAAAAATAAAAATTAAGGCTACGGTAAGACAAAAGGCTTAAGGGTACATTGGGGGCCAAGGAGGTGTGTCTGAAACCAGAATTTGAAAAGCCCCAATAGTCACCACATTATAAATCCAGACCCACACTTTTAAACAGAGTGTAATTGTTTGCCAGATTTTAGAGACAAAATTCCTAAAAAGATACCTCATGAGTTTTTGAACTCTCTAGCCACCACTCTCTCCAGCAGGCATAATCACTCGCATGGGGCTACTCTGTAGCTAAGTGTTCCGCATTCTGTCTAAACTAAAGAGAAAAACAGTATCTGTAAGAACAGCAAAAACAAGACACTGAAGTATCATAAAGGGAGTATTCCAGGTGCAGGAGAGTTCAAGACTAGAAGTTTTCTGCAATCTCAATTTACCTGTGCGTACAAAAGCCTTTCCAACAATACTCAGCTCATGTGCTAGATACAGTACTGCAACACGATACGGACCAGGAGTTCATGTCCAAGGACAAAACTGCTTAAGTTCTGACATAAACTGTAAGTCTTAAACTTCTGGCAAGTCTTACACAGAAATGCCTTCCAACTGAAAATATTCTATTCTATTTACAGTGTAAATCAGAGGCCATTCACACGTACAGCTTAACAGCCACTGGAGTAAGGGTAAAACGCAAAATGTGACTATCACTGCATCTCAACCACAAATACGTACATAGATCATACTTATAGGCCAATGACAAAGCTCTGGCCTCTCTATATTGCAATTGCTAAATTGGACAAACAATTTAGATTTTGCTCATTATGCCATTGTTTTATGCAACAATACATGAGAAATGTAAACAAGAAACAAAAACTGAGCAACCCATGTGAGCAGTACTATTTATCTGAGATCAATCTGCTCCTGCTTAAGACTTACACACCATTCCAATTCGAACTACCGAGGAACAAGGACAGATGCCAATAGAGGAACAGACAGAAATATGAACTTGAACCATGGAAGCGTAAATCAGTTTAACACCCAGCCTTAACAGCTCCTTGTGTTTAATGCATATGCACTTTGGCTGCCATAAAACAAGGCGGGGAAACGACTTGGTGCCTAAGTTTACTAACTAATGTCAGAGAATCTCAATTGTAGGCAAAATTTGTCTGATTAAGATCTGTAGCAGAAAAAAGATAAAAATCAAAGCTTGTTAATTGAGTACTTGAAAACAAGAAAAAAGTCTCCAATTACAACTGAGGACAAAATTGGCTTTACAGAAACAAGAGCTGTAGGCATGATACTTAGCTGATAGGAACTACGCTTAATGGAGCTACACCAAAAGTCATCCACCACTCACCTGAGACTAGGTGCCTTCTAGAACTTATACCAGTGAAGGCAAACCACAGGTGAGGGCAAGCAGCCCTCTAAATAAAGCCCTGCCTACAGAACTGCTTCGTAAGACACTGGACAGCATTGTGCCATTGATATTTATAGGAAAGGAGGATTCAACTCCTGACTGCATTTCTTCAGTAAATAAACATCCTTTTTAAAAGGACTGCATGTTTGTATTCAAAACAAAGCATGACCAGCCTTTACCTCTCTTTCAGTGTGTGGAGAAGAATGCAAGAACTACACTTACAAGAGGAACCCTGGTAGATAGTAAACATTTTACACACTTCTGCCTTCCATCATGCACTGTAACATGCAATGCAGCCGTACAGTTAAATATATCCACAGTAACCACAGATAATTTAAACTCTGGAGTAATATGTACGTACTTCATGTCCAATCAAACTTGTTCCTAAAATGAGTACTGACTCATAAATGACAGGGTATTTGAGTTTTGCTGAGAAGCATTTTCTTCTCTTGTGAGAAAAACACTAAGGCTTGTTTACTCTTGTTTCGATTGTACTTCCTCAAAAGTCTGTTTCAAATGTTGTCTGTATCCAACAATTAAGTGGAAACTTTATACCACTAATATACAAATAATTAAAAGTGTATTTTAATGACTTTTTTCCTTTTGTATCTATTGAAGAAAAAGCCAAAACCAAATGACAATTACCACAGCAAGCAAAAAATTCTGTCCAGTCAGAGAGCTCCAAACCAGTACAAGCTAGCAATTGTTTGTGTAAAGAACAATGTATCTTTCTACTGTGTAAGCTCATTAAAAATTGCACTCAGGAGGCCTGTTTCTGAATCAGAACTAACATGCAAGGTGATTTTGTTATCAGCCAGTATCTCCCGGGAGATCCTAATCCTTTACTTCAACAGAAAAGAGATAATGAGCTGCAATTACAGCAATACACAATTTAAAATAATAAAAATTGCTAACAACAGGGTAAATACAGTGAGTGATCTGCAGTTTTTGTCAGAATAATTTCTGAGTAAAATCCTCTTCTGTGAGAGGCTGCTGAACATATTAAAAACTCAAACTGGATCCTTGGCCTTCTCTGACCATTACACTAATAAGAAGTGCATACAATACTTGGCATCACTGAAGCCCCACTTGAGTTTTACTTTTAATCACCTGCTCTATTTTCCCTACTCTTCCTAAAATTGCTGCAAACTGGCAAAAACATACTCGTAAAGTTTGGTAACAGATGGTATGAGAAATGTGGTATCTCATATATGCACGAAAGCATGGATTTAGTCAGTTCTATCATGTAGTTAACCACAACAAAAACTCTATGAGAACATGACTCACTATGATTCTGAAAAGAATTATTAACGCTGAAAATATAAAAGAGAATGCATCTTTAAGCTTCCTTGAAACCTAATAAATAGTCAGATACAACTGCCCAATCCCATACAGAAATCCCTGAATATAAAACAGAGATGCCTTGCAGCAGGATCTAGACAGACTGGAGCATTGTGCACTCATCAGTGGCATGAAACGTAACAAGAACAAATGTCGGATTCTGCATCTGGGACAGAGTAATGTCGGGCACAAGTCTAAACTGGGAGAGGAGTGGCTGGAGAGCAGCCCAGCAGAAAGGGATCTGGGATGCTGGTTGGCAGCAGGCTCAGTGTGAGCCAGTGTGTCCTGGCAGCCAAGAGGACAAACCGCATGCTGGGGTGCATCAAACACAGCACGGTGGTGATTATCCTGCTGTTTTAGCATTGGTGCAGTCTCACCTTTAATACTGTGGGAAGTTCTGGGTCCCACCATTTAAGAAGGATGTGAAGGTCCTTGGATGCGTCCAGAGGAGGGCAACAAAGCTGGTGCAAGGGCTGGAAGAAAGGTCCATGTAGAAGAATGAGGAGTAGCTGAGGGCTTTGGGTTGGTCTGGCTTGGAGCAAAGGAGGCGGAAGGGTGCCCTCCTGGCTCTCTGCAGCTTGCTGAGCAGGGGATGTGGAAAGGGAGGTGGTGAGCTCTTCTCCCTGGGATCCAGGGACAGGATGTGCGGGAATAGTTCAAAGCTGTGCTGGGGAGGTGTGAACTGGACGTTCAGAAGCATTGCTTTACCGAGAGGGTGGTGAAACATTCAAACAGGCTTCCGAGAGGTGGTGGATGCCCCAGGCCTGTCAGTGCTTAGGAGGTGTTTGGACAGTGCCCTCAGTAACATGCTTCAACCTTGGTCAGCCCTGAGGTGGTCAGGCAGTTGGAGTAGGTGATTGTTGTAGGTCCCTCCCAACTGAACTATTCTATTCTACTGTGCTTTTGGGGAATACAAATCTCCATATAAGAAGATAATCACACAGTGGTCGATAGTTGCCTTCTGAAGTTTCTTCTTGCTATTCATGTTTTACATTCCATGTTTACATCCTTTTTGAGAATTCAAGCAGTCTATTTTACTAACTGCAGCATCTGAAGACCACGACCAGAATCACTCGCTCGTACTGCCAGTATGGGGAACATAAAAACACAATAGAATAAAAGCAATCCTCAAATAGCATATAGATATTCCACTACTGTTTTTAAATATAGGATAAATGTTGTCTTTGCAACCATTTAAGGGATGTGAATCAGGACTTCACACCTCAAGTCACTGTTTCTGAAAGATGACAGCCACTGTTACTTTTGATTACGCTGCCTATCCATACGCCCCAGCATGACAGAGGTATCTTGATTTTATTCAAACTCTGCTCTTTTAGGCACTCATAAGTAACAAAAACTTCTCATTCTCTCATTACTGAGTCCAGCTTTCAGCACAGATCTACCACAATTTTTGGACTTATTAGACAAGTAAGGGGACCGTTTCACGAGAAAGGAAAAAGAAAAATCTTCTACTGTTGTTGTACACCAACTCCAAACCTTAACCCAAACCCACTGCAACGGTGCTTGTTATCTCCTCCCTACCCCTCCCAGATGCAATTGTTTCCCCCTTCTTATAAACATTTAATTAACTGATAGATCTATTATCTCTGGACGTCTTGCCGTTTTTTAAAGCACCTAACTTTAAGTGCAAGAAATAACAGTTTTCTGCATAGAGACACGCCCTTCCTATGCACAAATCAGGAGTGAATTACCTAGTTCTCTCTATGCATTCTGGCCTGTCCACTTCATAAGATACCACAGGAAAGCATGTGTATATTCTCTGAAACACCAGACAGAAACAGCCAAATTTTATCTATGCTCAAGTAATGTCACTCTGATTAGAACTTTTCCTGAAACCCAGCTCTGAGCTCTCTCCACCTATACTAGAAGTTTTCCCCCTCTTAAGTACACTTCACTCTGTATTAAGGTGGATTTTTTCCCCTCTTCAAAAAAGACAATTTTCTCCTTCATTCTCATTTATTTGTTAGCATCAAAAATCTGCTGCTTTTAAAATGTATCTCTGCTGAAATTCTGACATAGTACTGCAGTTTAAAGAAATTCTAAGCAATTTCCTACCAAAGATTTATACTGTGTTCTCCCTTGTGTCTTATGCAATACCATAAACTTATCACTAAACAAAGAAAACAGCAAGGAAAAGCAGTTTAAAGTTAGAACAGTGATCCTGCTGTCTCTCCAAGACATCAAAGCACATGATGCAGCTGTTCATATTGGGCAAACATCTGAGCTTATGCATGAATTTGATTAATTGCAAATGACATCACGATTTATAACACAATTTTCTAATTCTAAAGCAGCAATTTATAATGAATTAGACAAGGCTCATGTAGGACCTGCTTAGCTTTTGAATTGGAAATAACTGCATTGTCACCTTTCCCTCCTTCTGCTTTTTTCATGCAAGAGAGGAAGAAATACAGGAAAGAAGAAAAAAGGAAATGTGACCCTCATGACAGAAAATGGAAAGAACAAGTCAGAGCTTCAGAGGTTAAAATTAACACTCCAATGATGAAAATATACTATTAACAAGAATGAAAGAGTAGAAGTTAATACTGAAGCCTTCCATTAAAATAGAAATGCATTGTAAATGCATGAAGACATGACTTTTCTACTTCATCTATTGTTAACATTCACGGTATGGGGGTTTTTTTAATTAGAAGGAAAAATCAAAACCAAAGAAACATCAACCTGAGTTGCCTCCAGAGCTGTAAATTGAAATCTCAAACACATTTCTGATGCAATTCCACATGTCCAGGAGTCAGGAAAATCTTGATTCTTGGTACTCTCTCCTCCATAACTACATGGTCTCCTGAGCAGTTATTTCGCCTCTCGAGGTGCTCCAATGGACAGCTCTGCCAAGTTCTACATTTAAGAAAGCATTCACTTCACCTAACACAGCAGCTTGAACTATGAGCCAAAGGTCCAAAGACTTCCCAAACAGTGGAATAGGACAGGTGTCCTCACAGAGTATTCAGAGTATTTACGTTAAGTAACCATCCATATGATTCCACACTTCAAATTGCCTCCTGAAAGCTTTTACCGCTCTTCCCTGATTCTGCAGCAGAAAAAGCCACTAGCTGACACAGGCAGAGTAACTAACTTTAATCACAAATACTGCTGTTTCCAAACAATCTGTATATTTTGTGGCCTTTAGGAACATCTGTAATGTCTGATCACAGTCTGAAGACAATAAAGCAGACAGCCAGAAGATAGTTACCTGGCACAAGAAACAAATTCATAGTGCACAAATACTCTTATCTATGCTCCATCTATAGCAGACCATACTGTTACAGCAATGATGTTAAACCCAGCATCAGGAAAAAAAAAAAGAAACAAAGCAGTAAACTTTCATGTTGTCATAGAAGTAAAATATAATGATGGAAGTAACACAAGAATCAAGTCTAAACAATAGCCACCTTGAAAAAAGCTACAAACAAGTAAAAGCAAACCACAGTACAGTACACAAATGTGTCATTACTGTAAATGGGCACACATACATTACCTACTGACTCATGTGCCATTTATTCAGCTCTTCATTTTTAAATAGTAGAAATTTTTAGCCTTTATAAATTCCTCTTTCTTCACAAGATACTTATCTCCAGTGCAGAGTTCCTTGCTACTGCCCTCTGTCACATTAAAAAACATGCAAATTGTACTATGAGAATTACGCACAACACACGTAACTCACTGCATTTCTTGGCCATTCTTATTTTATTCACACTTTTCCATTCTATTTATCACATTCAAATTAGATTGTTTGGGGACTTTTTATACATGCTATCCATCTCAACAGCAGGACTCAGCTCAACACCGTGCAAGTTCGCTTCCAATAACAAGGAAGGACTTAACTGTTCTGTTTTTCTAAGCATGCAAAAAAAGAAGGGGGAAGGACATATGCAAAGCCTGCTTCCAAAATTCTTTCCCTTGCATATTTATAAGCATAGTATTTTCCATCTGTTTTCAAAGAATGTCAGATAATAAATTACTATTCCACCTTCTGTTCTGGAAAACAGACCTTGTACTCATCGTCTCGTCTGTCCCCGTCCCCCACCGTGTGTCTACCCACCCTCCGTCGTCAGTCATGATTGATTATCCTAACAGAACAAATCAAACAGACCTAGATATGCTTCAGTCAATTTCCCCTTTTTAGGCTAATTTACAATTAGGTTTGTGATATGTCCATAGAACAGCAGGCATCCAGTCCTCATCAGCCAGCCTCAGAGGATAGACAGAGACTACTCCCAAGCACCTGACATGACCAAGGTATTAAGGATGCATTTACACAGTCCTATCTAGAATGGTAAAATCAACACTTCAAATTGCTAAGCAATATGCAGCAAACAAGATACAGAAATTGTGAAGAAGGAAAAAGAAAAAAGGGGGGCAGTGGAAAAAAGTCACTACGAAATATACTGATGATAACCCATCACAGTGTGCTATGCCTGGTGAAAGATAACTATAATTATGTATTAGGAGTCAGACTGACAATTGACTCTAAAGTTTAAGAGGGGAAAAAAAACCCCAACAAACTCTGAAATAGACAAAGAATATGAATACATAAATCAAACTGTTTCATGGTACTTAAAACATAAATGCCTGAAGGCAGTTTGCCAACTAAACAAAAATGTATTTCAATCCCCTCACGTGCGTAACTGTGGTGTCTTGTCTGACTAAGCCACTGTCCGTGCAAACATCTTCATACAGGTTTTGAGGAGTTACAACCTTGTCATTTGGGTTTTAAACCTGCCCTTGCCCTGTCTCATGAATAACTTCAAGCAAATAGCCAGCTGGCACTGGAGTAAGATTTGAGATCCTGAAAACTGATTTCAGATGTGAAACTCATTTTTCAGTACTACAGAAAACCCCCATGCCAAACAGCAGGAGGCAAAGCCACCAACTGTTGGAGAGGTGCATTGACCCATTCCAACAGCACAGCAAGTGCCCGGGGAAATACACAGTTCGGTGGGTTGCTGCCATAAGTTCTGCACCCAACTCCAAACAAAAAGTACAACTGAAGGATCAGAAGTCTGACAGTATAAACCATTCAACATCTACAATACTGATAAATGGGTTAAGATTTATGATCAGATTTTATACTCCTCTGAGATTTCAAGTTCTCCTGAAAGATTTCAGCCCTTCAAATACAGGCCAGGCAGAAAGCAGACATTGTCAACAGCAAAAAGGATATTCTGGGTTTTTTTTTGGAAAACCACTTACTTGCAAATCACTTGCCAGGAAGACAAAGGAAATACATAGCCTTTACTTGATTGAGGGTGGAGACTGGAGATGGACCTGTACATACTCTGTAAGCACAAGTGCAGTAGCTCTTCAGTTTAGACAAAAATTCTACGAGAAGCTCCATTTCCCTTGTGCAGCACCAGATTAAAACATCCACCACTTCTGGATTCAACATCAATAGAGCCAAAATAGCACTCTATTGGCTCAATGGAAAACAAGATCAGATAAAGAAAATGTGGTACTGCTTGGTAGAACAAAGCCTTATTCGAAATTTATTCTCATATAGCATCCTAAAAATCTCTGCTACTGGCTCGAAACCAAGGTCCATATGAGACTCACGCTTTTACACCAAAGGCAGTATTTGATGGCACAGACAACGCAGAAAAAAGACAGGATAGATTAAGTTGCTGCATGCCCTCCTCAAGCACTAGCTAATTTTCTACCCTGTCACAACTGTAATCAACAGAACACCTACCGCTTTTGCAGACAAAGTTCTCCAATATACAGCTATACAGTCTACCACCTGCAAAGGGAAATTTCTTCCCAGCAAGCCAAAAATGGTCAACTGTTGACTCCGTCAAAGACTACTTCACATGTCCTTCTCAGAATAACATTTCAAGGATAGCAAGGGAACATACCAGTCCAGCTCCTCTGATTAGGCTGTCAGCTTTGTACAGTGCACACAGAGCTTGGCTCAGCACGATACAGGGGATCTTTGTTGAGAACTCTTTGTGTATCAACTTTGCAAAAATAACTGTCACAGCCATTTCTACCCTTAGTGCTGGAATAAAATATGCTCAAGACATATCCAATGTTCTTTGGCACTATTACATTGAAATAATTTGGATGCTAACCAAAGCTATTATTTGTATGATCATAATATACCAGAAATACTCTTTCCTTTTCCTTATCAAGCCAAGCTTCTGAATGCCAAGATATTTTGAGACACAATTATGGAAAACCCGTGAAATGCTGCCTGCACCAATCTATCAGACCAGTTTCTTGTCTTAACATCAGCAGAGGATGTTTAAGCAAGGAGGATAAAAACAACTAGGCAAGTATTTCTTCTGATACATCTTCCCAGTTCTAAGTATTTAAAAAATATGCATATAATTTGCCTATCCCATCCAAAACATCAGTTCATTAGTCTGCTTCAAAAGCACAGGGTCATGAAGGAAGCCATATATGTACACACAAGTTAAATAGGTAAGCATTACTGATCTTTGCCATATTTTGTTCCTATTCCAAAAGTAAAAATCTCCCACAACAATTCACAAACTGCCTTCGGTGGTTTTTCCAGAGAAAGCAACATTACTAACAGAACAATAAATTAGTGCCACCTAGTGGAGTTCAAAATGTTAACCTGGACCAGAGCTTTCAAATCACACCTCTTTTACTACACTGTCTTTAATTTATGACCTCTATAAACATCTAAATGACATGAAAGCAGAAACAACTCCGATAAATCAGTATAACAGGTATTTAAGTTTTCCTCAACTTTTAGAGATCTGTAGAAGCAACAAATGAAGACTAATACACATCTTCAACATCAGCAGAAACTCACCTTTAGAACTACTGAGCATGCAGATGATAGCTCTGCAGTTACAACAAATATGGGCCAAAAATTAACAGAAATGTTCAGTATAATGGAGAAAAAAATTGCATCGATTTATAACTTTTTTCCAGCTGTTTTGAAAATAAGGATAGGGAGGTCTAACATAGTGATAATCATCGCACCTTATTTTAAAAAAATAAATTACTATTACTGTGTGATTATGTATTCCTCTGTTTCAGCCCATCTACAAGGACATCAATATCATTTATCTGCCATGTGAAAGTAAAAACTATCACCATCAATCCACCCGTCTGTGAGTTAATTCAAGCAACATTTACATGACCTTCCCTACTTCTGTTAAAATTTAGGATTTTTGCTGTATGTCCAGCAGAGCGAGAATCCTAAGTTTATCTGTAACACTGCACATTATCTTTGTTAACACTTATGTTCAGAATTGGTTTGAAACATGTACAAAGAAATAGCATTATCCTCTGTTCGTAATACACAAGGAATGCAAGGTGACCAGCCTCACCCAATATTCTTCAAAACGATGAAAGAAATGCAATGCAGAAGAAAACCCCAAGCCATTCTAGATCTTTTGCCTGACTTCTCTTAACAATCGACTCTTAAAAACCAAATACATCTCAAATCATTATTTAATTTCTAAGGCTAGCTGCACAAAAACATCCTATAGTATGCAAATGGCATGTGCCAAATGAGGAAAAGTAATGCAGATGATGTAATATAGTCTTCCAATGTCTAATAGGATATATAAAGCAGCAACATAAAAACAAACCATTTCACTGGACTTGCTTCCGATTCTTGTAATTGTAAGCAAGATGGGAATCTGGTATAAGATATGCTGTCCACAGTATCCTGTAAGATAACAAGACCAGATCTCACCTATAAAAATGGAAGGCAATTACAATGGCATTTGTCTAGCAACCGAAGATGAAAATGCTTTTCTGTCTCAGGACTAACCAAGTGAACACAGTCCAAACAAAACGGAAGCACACACCACAATTTAGATGAAAAGATCACCATTTGCGGTAATGAAATTCCAGGCTTTTAGATAAGCATTAAATAGCACTATTTCACTTTCCATTGTTAAAATAGCATTTCTGGGGTTTGTATGACTACAAGCAGGAGTACACGCCAAGCCATAATACAGTGTTAACACACCACTGTTTAACAAAAATAGGAGCTATGGGTGAAATAGTTGGCACTAGAATTGATCAGCAAGACAAAAAATTATTTACAGAGAAATGCAAAAATAATGGTAATTTCCTTGACAAGAGCCCATGTCACCAATCACCTATTCCTTTTTATTGGTGTAAGCTATGCATTCTTTTCTTGTGTCCCCACACTCTATTCATTTTGCAAAGGTACACAAGACTACAAACACAGAGCAGAAGTACTTCAAGACAGTAAGCACAACACACAGTTACATGTGAAATAGTAAGATATGGTCAACATGGTGAAAGATACCACGCCATCCCAAAGATACAAAAGGAGGCTAATTCCTGTTAAGGCTTCCGCATATCGAAGGAGTGAATTCTGCATCCTGTATATAACAAAGATTATATTTTCGTTCTGAAGTGCTTGTTCTAACAGCTATCATTTTAGAAGTATATACATTAATTTTACAATTACGTCCAACATTTAGATGTTCCAAGACAAATATGGATTCCCAAAGAGCTTACGTTTACAATGCTATCATTTAGCTCAAACGTGGAAATCTTTTTAAATTTACATCAAATATGTCAACCCAGATACTTTAAAACGCTTCCAGATCTGATGCAATGTCAAGCAGAGATATTTTTAGTTCTAATCCATTTAAAGTGCTAAATTCCAAGGGAATCAGCAGCATTGCTTTCACTCACCACTTCAAGTAAATTCTTCTGGTCCCACTAGTCACCACAAACTTCAAGAAAAAGGAGATAAGATAAAACCATTCACCTGATAAGAAAATATCTTTATCCTGTATTTTTTAATAATTGCAGGTACTTCTGTATGTCCCAATAAATAATAAATCACAACTGCATTTGCACACAAAAGACATTGCAGAAATCTATAAATAATGCAGTGCCTTAACACACAAAATAAGTTAGAGTGGGATTTGCTATTTTTATCTTAAGTCTCATTTGCATCTACCAATTTAGGTTCACAAGAAACAACTACTAGGAATACATAAAAGCTTCTGAATATGGCACTAATCATTCTCTAGACCTGACAGAGTGACTTAGAAGAGGCCTAGTTAGAAAGCAGACTTACTGAACAAAATTGGTCCCGTTTTACCTCAAACCAAGACATGACTGCAGCTAGCTCCAAAACCACAAGAAATCACAATCCTACGTTCATGCATAACTGCAACAAAAACACCCAACGACTTGATACAGGTTTGGATTGTGACCTCATTTAAATCTAGATCCATTCTCATAAAACAAGTATTCTCCATATACAGTTTCTTTTAACCAAAATAAGTTTTGAAATCAGAATACACTAGGACATTCAGCTATAGATAGCTGGCATATTCAGTCTTTTCTCTGGGGATTAACATCTTCAAAATTATTATTTTAGTAATAAAAGGATGCAAGTGCAAAAACAATAAGGTTGTGTCTAACAAGTTTATTTCTACTATTGTTGTATAAGCAAACATAAACTATTGTTTTTGATCAAAAGAGAAATATTTTGAGAAAAAGAAAGTGCGTTTGCCTTGTGACTATGCACAGCCTATAGGAAAAATACAAGGTAAACATACTTCAGATACAGTTTCAACAGCTGTTGCTCCAAGTACAAAGGGCAACTTTTAAACTTGGATACTCGGTGTCTATTTAGCAAAATAATGGAAATATAACAGTTTCAGAAAGTGTATATTTTTTAGGAGTCCAATTAAAGCACTTCAGTACACTGCAAGTTATCTTCTGGCAGAGAAAAGAATAAATCAGACAGGTATGAGCTTGTTTAATGAATTACTTGAGGATGTTCAGATTTGCTAGCGATAAGCGAAGAGGAGGATTTTCGTTCTTAGAACAGAACAGAATGTAAGTGTGAAATACTGTGAAATGTTGCAGACTAAGTGTTTTAAATACTAACAGTTGTACCGTTTAAAAGAGGTAAGAGCATCTAGCAAGGAAAAGATGACTGTATAGACAAACTTTCTATGCTTTTTCCTAACCAGCCACAGCAAAGCATTACTGGGAACAGTAGGTCAAATGAATTTTAGTGTGAGCTGTAAGGCAGGACCTGCATTGAAAAAATGCTTCCTCATAAGGCTACTTTTTTCCCCTTTCAATTAAAGCCCTGGTTTTTTCCAGTAGGTGTAAGAAAGATTACCACAAATCATTTCAACTTACAGGAAAGCCCACTTACTTGAAAGGTACGGCCTGCAGATCTACATTCATCTTTACTCAAGTAAAACCTTCCGCAGCAATCCTGTTGCCCGCTTGACGTGATCCCTCAGTACAGTAACTCAGAACAGGTGAGACAGGTTCCTTCCTGGCTATTCCGTATGACTGTCTCTGATGTGGATAACAGCTTTGCACACATGCCTAAGTGAAGGATTTACCTCCTAATGACTGATACTAGGCAAAAGCAAATTGAATAAGAGCATGACTGTAAACTCACGCTACTTTGCTAGGAATAAAAGCATCCTACCACAGAAATACCCGTTTTCAAGTATCTAGACAAAATAACTTTTATTCTATTAAACAGAAACACTTTGCAGTAAAGCCTTAATCTAGAACTAACATTCATGCTAGCTTGAAGTGGAAAATTAGTCTTCTCCTAGATACAAACACAATCACTGCAGCACTTCATTCTTTGCATTATTTTTATCCATAAAGCGCAAACTACTCTATATTTGCTTGTACAAATGAAGTATTTTATGAAATATTCATTTTACAGAGAAATGGAGAAAAATGATGGTGCTGACTGGCCAAAGCCCATCCACAAAAAAAAACCATAACCAGAAAACAAAAGCAAAAAAACCCACACAATGGCAAAGCTAGGAAGCGAATCCATTATTAAATTACATCTCTACTCCATATGCCATTCCTCTTCCTGCAGGCCAACGAGTTCTCTTAAGCATAACTCAGCTTAAAGACCAAGGCTGAAAAAATTCTGCAGCCGATCAACTTTTAACCTGTAGATATAAAATCCTTACAATAATAAACAAGCAACCACTACACAACTGAGAGATAAACAATGTTTGTTTGGTTTTTTTCTGGTAGATGTATCCAGCTGCAAAAAGACAAAAGCTTGAACAGAAAAAAATGCTAGCGAGCTGAACGCAGCTAGAGAAGCTTTACAGATCTGAAACAAGGTGTATATATAGCTACAGTTCAATCACAGTAGAAGGGATGGAGAAATGACCACCCGGATTTCTGCTGATGACAATAATGAAAAAAGCTAAATAGGATTCATACCTCTTCATAGTATCCATTAGGATTTTCACTTATGACGGCTTTCTTAGTATCTGTTAGCTCTTGCAGACTAGGTGTCCATAATAAGTACATATACACATATTATTTTCTTAGTAGTATTCCAATATGCCCCAGTTTTTTTTCTAACAAATGCCAACCATAAGGGAGTATATAACAAATGATTAATGCTTTCAAGTTGCATCTCACAGATCATGAAAAGATTAAACTCCAAAAGGATTTAGGAGACTATGGAGTAATTCTGTATGTCTGTTCACAACCCCTAAAAGCATGTTATACTTCTAAGAGATTATCTTTTGAGAACACTACAACTGAAACATGGTTACAGTAGTCTGTTCTTCTGAATTTTGCAGGCTTTTAATAACTGAATGTTACTTGGACAAGCCACTGTTGATTATATTTTTCTAAAACGTTATACACAAGTGTCTGATGACTGTTTCAGTATTAACATATTCAAAGACATAAAATGAAGTTCTTGAAAAATTGTAATTAGCCAATACTGTGAGCATGCATTTTGCATGCTAGATCCTGAACTGCACAAAATGAATGTTTTAAGCACGTTGATAAGTGTTATTTATACCCACAGCTTGAGAGAAAATTTTTAAAAGGGTTATTTACAAGGCTTTCAAAGTACACCCAGGAATACACTGTGTAAGTGTATTGTTTTATCATAACAAAGCCACAGCTTGCACAACAATTCAATAACTAAATAATGAGAGCTATCATTAAAATGCGTCACAGATGGAAATATAACATCAACATTAGTTGTATATACTGTTTGCTACTACACTTAACCTCTAAATACTGGCAGTGTCATGTGCTTTATACAAACATAGGAAGAAAATAAAGGTGCAAAGTAATGGAATGTGTATTGCATAGATTGTTTTGGGGTTTTTTTTCTCCCGACTGAAGATGTGGTAACTGCAACGACATCCAGGCCAAGCTTTGATACAAAACCAATGGAAAATCTTTCCATTTCAACCCTAGAATATATGCATTTGCACCCATACATCATAAACCAAACCATTCTCACTAAAATACAAAAAAAAAGTTAATCAGAAGAATGCTCTTCCTGTCTTCTTGCATTAATAGCATTACCAAATTTACACAAAAATTCCTCATATTCACAACAAAAACCCCCACATTGTTCAGCTAAGAAGATATCATTTGGTATTAGAGATGGCAACAATAAAAACATGAAAAGCTCCATTCCTGCGATTAATTTCTGTAAAGACTTTCTCCAGTCACAATCAACCTTAGCCCAGCCAGAACTTCACCACTCAAGATTTTTCTGCTGTCTTTAGTTTGTAGGCCAACTGTTTCCAAAACTCCTACTGGCTTAGGTTACTTCACTCAGAACTTTATGAATTTCACGTTAAAAGGGAAACTGTCTGATAATTTTGTAGCAGAACAAAATGAAGTTATTTCAGTGTAAGAAAATACGCCCAAATAGTTGATAATGCAAGGACAAGCGAAAGAAATAATACCAAGGACTTCAGCAAATAGTAGAGCTCAATATTATTGATTAAATGCAAAAATATGATAACATCTTTGGATTTGCGAAGTACAGCGATTGTATTAGTTGTCTGAGCTGCAGTTTCTCCCTCCAACAGATGTCTTTATTTCTCCGTTGTCTTCAGCAGAAACAACGTCACCACAGGAATAGATTAGGTTTCACCTGTACTTACAGCAGAAGCTGTAGAAAATGCTACTCATAACCAACACAATCACAGAGCCAATTTGCAGGCCAATACTCTTACTCACTGTGCCACAGCTCCTTTCAAAATAAAATCTCCACTATATGTAGTATATATACACACACAGACATACACACACACCTTTTATCTGTACATCTTCTCGTTTTGGATATCAAGCAAAATAGTTTTGACGAAGACAGCTCTCAAACATCTTCACCATTTCCTAAAGGTCATGTTTCAAAATCTCAGAATAAGAAATTCGGAGGCCTTTTTGAGACTGTCAGACACCTTCCTTGCTTATGCAAGGATGTCTAACATAAAAGTACCAGAAAAGCTCACCTTTCCTGGATCTGCAGCCAGAACAAAAAAAGCACAGAGGCAGTAAGACTCATTAACTTGTCACCCCACATTGGTCCAACGTAACAGCTAACCCAAACCCACATTACCAGAGGAGCGATGGAGGTCTAAGAAATCTTGTTATTCCAAAACTTGCGCAACCTGAAAATTGCCCTAATCTTTACATCTTCCACATGTTTTCCAAAGGTATCAAGGCCTACAGGTTTGGCCGCTGTACTCAAAGGCAAGCCTTAAACATTTCACCAATATTTTATTTTAAATCCTAACTGCCCAATAATCCACAGAGTATTTGTACATTTAATTGAGAGTATCTTGCATCCTGCAGATTACATCATACAAAGATGAGTCACTCCCCTCTTAACCCTACCCCCAGTGTTCAGCCTCCTTACAAGCCAGGACTCCTCCACATGAAATGCAATGACCAAATGGGACTGTTCTTCCACAAAACACTGCGCTAATTCTCCTGCATTCAGCCTCTCCACTTGAATGGAATAAAAACCCTTTTGAGAACAACAATTCCAATTCCCCCCCCTTTTTTTCTCAGGCACACTATGGGACTCCTCAGTGCGCGCACAATGCAAATAAGGCAAACTTCCTTTGAAAGAGTGATTAATATGCAAAGACAGCCTGCTTTTTAGTGGGATGTGAACAACCACCAACAAGCGTTTCCAAATTCTGAGGTTTCTTCAATTATTTCCAGTGTTTATTTTAAACATAAGATTATGCAATAATACCACACATTAAGACCAATTTGCCAATATTGTGTAAACACCACCAAATTGGCTGTTCTTCCTTTGTATCATATTTAAATGCAGCCTTGAATATCCTAGATATGAAAGCACTGAAAAAAATAGAATTTAAATTATTGAATCTTTAATGTATATCAATCTTCATGGTAAAAGGACTGCATTTAAGACCCACTGTACATAACTGCACGTTTTCGTTAAAGAATGTTTAGTTTTTTATTTTAAAACAAGAAAGTTTACAATATTACAAACTCATTTCAGTGACAATTAACTAACTCCTGCATTAATATATTGCAGTTCCAGTAACATTAAAAGTACTTTTTTATGTAGTTGCTTTTGGGACAAGAGCTACAATACATGAAACATCCAGAAAAGCCCATTCAGACTCAGAGACACCCATTTTCTATTTCCATTTTATAAAATTTTCATCACTATTTTTCATCATTTATCACCAGGTCAGCTACACTTCTGTGTACAACTCAGCCAGGACTCTCCTGTGGAAAGGACCTTTCAAGTGCCGATATACCATTTTCTGCTGAAAATGAGCTCAAAATGTAGTCCCAGTATGTTGACTGACTCATTTCTTACTCTAACCCTTTCTTTCACACACTTCCCAACCTTTTCACACAGGTTTAAACACTCCCTGTCATATTTTCGGAAAGCCATTTCAAGTTAACCAACATGGTAAACTATTATTAAACAGAAACCAGTAACCAATAATTAACATTCTTGTTTATCTTGAAGATTTCATGGTTGATACATATCACTAATATGGGGGCCTGTTCTGTTTTCTTATGTTTGGATAGGATTTCCTGTATTCCAACTTGTGCCTGTTGTCTCTTGTCCTGTCACTGGGCACCACTGGGGAAGGCCTGGTTTCCTCCTTCATTCCCTCCCATCGGGTATTTATCCACATTAATTGAAATCCCCTCAAGTCTTCTCTTTTCCAAGCTAAACAGGCTCAGCCTTTCTCAGCCTCTCCTCATACAAAAGATGCTCCAAGTCCTTCATCATCTTTGTGGCCCTTCACTGGACTCGCTCCAGTAAGCCCATATCTTTTTTGTACTGGAGAGGCCCAGAATTGGACACAGCACTCCAAATGTGGCCTCACCAGTACTGAGTAGATGGATTTTAAGAAAATTAACCTGTCTTGCATACTTTTAAAATCAGTAACAAACTGTGAAAACTACTTATGCTGATTTACAAATACTCAAATGTTGGAACACTCTTAAAAACTTATCTATAAAGAAAACAAAAATATCTTTATTCCAGACATTATGAGACTGACAATTCTGGAACACTTAAATCAGTCAAAAGTTTCTTTATATGCATTCTGTCCTGGCAAACAATAACCTGATAAGGTGACAGATATTTAACTCAGAATAAATCAAATGGTCTCTCCATTCTCAGAAATTGACCATTTCAATGGATTTTTAAATTATTTTCCACATCATTCTACTGTGTTTGTACTAAATCAGGCAACAGCCAGTTTTCGTAACACACCCTGCAGATCTCTGTATCTGTCTTGTCATAAGATCTAGGATGCAAATAGCTAAAGGATCAAGTACGACACGTATCACGTTACTGTATCTAGCCTACACTTAATTTTCTTTGCATCAGATTTACAGATATAGGATTGCCATTACAAATTGATAGCAGAAATAGTGGTAGGATCACTTTCTGCCATTCCCTGGTTTTGGGTCCCTCTGTCACCTGGCTTTAAGCCAACTGATGCCAAGTTTACTACTGACTTCTGTGGACAGTCAGAGCCTTTACAGACCTTTAGTACCTTAGTTATCTGGACAGGGAAGAAACACAGCACCTGCACTGCAGAAAAAGTGAACAATTAGACTTGAGCTGAAAATCTCTCTCCCTTATTTTTAAATCTGAGGTCTAATTTTGAACATACGGTAGAAAGTTGAGACATTAATCTTCAGGCATGAGCATCTTATTTTCTTCAAATGTAACCTGGTTCCCTTGTTTCTGCTGCAAATACACGGGTTTAAATGATTATTAGATATCCGTATCAATTATTCACTGTCTAAGTGTGATGGCTTAAGAATTTGGCTAACTCATCCAGCTATCAAGTACAGTACTATGTGAATACACCACACAGCTGCTGCTTCGTCAGAGGTATCTTAGAGCAATTTGCACTTGCTTAGCAGAATAAATCTCCCATTATTAGCTATTTCCCAAAAATAAACTTTTCCATCAGCAGCTGCCCGAAGATCTGAAGTTATAAGGACTAAGGCTATTGATGTTCTACATTTGTCCAAACAATAGTTTTGCCAAAGTGCCTGTAATACATAGATCACTTGTGATAAAACAAAAACAGATACTAAAGCCCATAATGAGGTCCAAAAAAAGGCTGTAACGGAAGCTGTCAGGCAGACTCGGTAATTTTCAAATGCATCTTCATCTCCCCTGTACACCTCAAGATGTTTTGGTACACGCCTTTCTTTCATTTCTCCTTGGAAGGTCTAGAAGCTGCAGCTCCGATTCCCTGTATGGATAGCAATTATCTACCTTCTCAGCGTCATCTTAGACAGACATAGTGGAACCTCTTGGACTTGAACTGAAAAAGTTATTTTAATCTGAAGTTTATGCTTGATTTTTATCTATTCCACTTTCTTGAAGTACCTCTACTGTAAACTAAAAACCAGAGCAAAGTCTCATGCCGGTACCCAGTGGTGACTGCCTGAGACACTTACAAACGCCATGTAGCAAAAAGGCCTGAAAGCTTGCCGTTTGGCTCTCACGGGAACTTCAAAAGGCAACGTTGCTAATGAGCAGCTGCAGTGGGGAAGCTGCATTTCAAAACCATGAACTGAAAGGGCATAATGGCACTACCGCCAAACCCACCTAATTTACATCCCTTTGCATCAGCAAGGGCTTTAAACGATGGTAATGTGTTTTCCTAAACAAAAGAAGCCAGAGCCAGCATAGATCTGACCTTCAAATTTGCATCTGTGATTTTTATGTCTCAAAGTCTATTTGCCTGGTGGCTCTTTTTCTTCCCTCCAGGACCTGGGAGTGCTGTGATGAAAACCGACACATCAAGTGCCATGAAAACATGCGCAAAGGACACCATTCAGGAAAGTGGAGGTGTCTGGGAGCTGCAGTTCTCTTGCAGACACACCCTCAGCCAAGTTACTCCCAGACATTCTCCCTGCTACAGAAAGCTACTGAAGGAAGACAAAGACAATTTTGTTTCCTGAATGTTTTCAAACTTTTGTATTTACAATTGGGTTGCTTCACTTATTTTATCTCACATTTCAGATAGTCGTGAGGGCATAGAATTGGGAAAACAACCAGGATGCTATCTTTTCATTTTCACCGCACCTGAAAAATACTGCAATGGCCCCTACTTGAATTGTTCTGATAGCTTTTACGCAGGGAACTACGGTATACACTTCCAAAGAAGCCAGCTTCTCCCGATCTGCTTACACAGGCGTTTTGGGAAGTTCATCATTTCTGTCTTACTATTTGCAAGTTGTAAGTTAGAGTACAACAGAATCATTATTGACAGATCAAATCATACCGAAGCATACTGCCCTGCAAAACCAACACTTAAAAAGTCACACAAGAAAACTACCAAAAAACCACCCTAGAACAGTGCATTCTCTATATAAACAGTATCACCAGGTGTGCTAAATAATGAGTAAAAATGCAAGATGGCCTTTTAAAAGGCAAAATAAAATGTGCTTTTGTCTCCCACTAAAGCTATTTTTCTCTTCCTTGCAGACTGATGGCAGCAGATGCAGTATCCTCCCCTCCTCCTCCCCCATCAATTGGTTCTGCTTTCCTGCCGGCCAGTCAAGGCAAACCCATGGCATTACCCCCCAAAACAAACAAACCAACCAAGTCACCCCCAAAAAACCCATGCCATTCTCTATCAACAAGAAACCAGTCACTTGCACCCAATGGCAGAAAAGTCTATCCTTAAAATAGGTTTCTGGAGACGAGCCAAGAAAAGTGAAGGCACTTTCAGTCTGGAGAGCAGCCACAATCTTTAATACTTAAAAATTGGGTATTTGTTAAGTTACTATTATATTAAGTGTCCTAAAAACAAACAAATCAACCAACCGAAAAGAACCAACCTACAAAAAACACCACCCCAAAAAAATTCAATGGCCAAGTCAAGACTTTTCAAATTCACAGGTCAAGAGGATAAAGTTTATACAAAATATTTTCTATTATTTAAGAAAGCATAGTTCCCCCGATGTAAATGAAAGGAGATGAGCCATCTGCTCTGTCTATAAATCGGCTTTTAAATTATAAGAGAATGTTGTATCACGAGCCACAGGAATACATACAAAATGTGGAATTTTTCTGAAAAATGTAAAAGCACGCTTTTGTTCTGAAACTGCCACATAACTGTTGCTCAGACAACAGTCTTGTCAGGGATCCTTCACTAAGCAGCATCTATCCCTTGCCTCCTCTTACATTTAAGCTACTGTAAAGCTGCAATTAGGGTTTCTTTATTAGCATCATCGTAGCTGCTCCCCCTCTTTCACTGACATCTCCTTCACCATCCTAGCCTCCAAAGCAATAGCCTTTCTCCCCCCATCACAGATCATGGTGAGGTCAGCCAGGGAAAAAAAGAAGGCACGAGCTTTGGCAGACCAAAGCACCCTTTAGCATGGAAACCATAACTGGCGTGCTGGGTGTTGCTTTTACCATAAACAGTGCTGCTGCTTTGTTCTAGCTTTTTAATATTTTATTTGGGTTTTGTGTTCTCCATTTTACGCTGATTTAACAGTCCAATTCCAGCTGTGCAGCTCCCTAGGCACTCTATGCATTCATAATTATTATTATTGGATAAACATGTATTTGAGTGGCGCAACAGATGATATGCAGATAATTTTTCTTTGCTTACTCCCATCTATTTCCCCTGAAAAAAATGCTTTATTCTCCCCTCCCACAGCCGAGAAAGCCTGCGTAAATGTGTCAGAGAGGCGATAGCTATGGAATCACAGATAGTAGTCTGGCATCTTACAATGGTTGAGATGAAGAACGTATGCAGAGATGGTGATTAGAGGGCGTGGCTGAGCCAGATGCAGAGCCGGCTACGGGGAAGGGCTGTGCTGGAAATGGAAAGGCAACCTCCTCTTATTCCTTACATATATACTCTAATCAGCAGCAATATGATTTTTTTAAATTATAACAACGAGAAGCTATATAGTAGTGCTTACGACACAGGAGAGCCGCGTATCGTTAAGAACGGGCATCGTGCTGATGTTAAACAGGTAGCTCGATTTGGCAACAGACTTGAGCACACTGGTGGCAACGGTCTGCCATGATGGGAGCTGGAACTGAGCCACAGTAAGATAGCAAACGGAGTTGCAGCAGAAGTAATTGCTTAAGGAGCTAAGGGCTCATCAGCACGGGAATGAGGAGTTGCGGTAGTTAAGGTCAGCACCGAAGCAAGGGGTGAAAGGAAGCTGTTCAGCGAGGTCTGCAGTTGCAGTGACGGGAACGCGTACATTGCAAGGACACAGACAGGGGTGCAGGAGCTGCCCCGAGAGAGCAGGGTCTGGACAGCGAGCGAGCTTTCCCGAGGCAGCAGCAACGCCCGGGACGTAGCGACCAAACGACGAGCTGGGAAGGGGCCGCAAGGAGCCAAGGCAAGGGCCGCTTTGAGGAAAAGACCGCAGGGACAATCAGTGCGGGTGCTTTAGGCCGCGATGCTTGCAAAGGCGGGGAGGGGGGGGCTTTAGCGGTCGATGAGCGGGAGGACAGGACCGGGAGGAACCCTGCCGGGAACGCTCCCCAGCGAGGCGGAGGAGGACAGCGCCGGGCCAGGGCTTCGGGGCGGCGGGGCTGGCCGAGGGC